>CM022947.1:117482101-117773055 GCA_012931725.1 Litsea cubeba | reverse complement strand
AAAATGGTCAAGCAGACGGAAAATCTCACACATCCATGATGGAAGAAATCTATAAATTTTATTAATTGAATGAATTTCTTGAACAATGTTGGATTGAATGAAAATTAAAGAGGTTGCATGTTTTATAGAACATATTGATGTCACAAGTTGTATTTCAGATGGTTTAAAATGTTGGATGATATCGGTATATACCATATAGTGATGATATTTTACAGCTATTGTTCTCGGAACCGTATCACATGAATGTCTGTATTATGATGGTTGATATTTTCAAAATATCAGTCAAATTATCAGTCTTTGTCAATTTCTTAAGGCACTAAAACCGAACAGAGAAAGGGAGGGACGGGAAGATCTATCACATCCAGTGGAGGAAAAAAAAGAAGAATAAGAGCAGAGAGAGAGAGAGAAGAGGGAGGGGGGGGGTCGGTCACCAGCTGCCTACATGCTATGGTCGGTCCTTGTGCTCCTCTCCCTCTTCAATCAAAGACACATAAATGGACCTCAAGTCTGTGCACCCATTTTTTATGGTGAAATCTTGTGGGCCGTGGATAAAGGGTTAGGATGGTCAAATGGGGCTGATTTTTTGTACATAAGAGGGCCCCAACCAGAGCTTTCAATCCCCTAGCCCCACCCCATGTAGGCCAACAGCTGGGCCCCATGGTGGAGAATGTATGGAAAGCTCCATGCGCTCCACGTGCATATAGGATCACTCCTATTATATGTGTTGTGTGTGTGTGCATCCATCCCTCACCATGTTACGGTGAGGGACAACCTAGTAGGGTTGACTCTATATACATCCGAATCATCCACACAGATGGAACCCCTTAAGTACACTAGACCAATTGAATTTTCACCTATCCAAATGGATTGGACCGTTGGATCGAGGGTCAAATTTTTTCCTTTAAATATAAAGTCATTAAATTTGTGGGCCACGGATGAAGAGGTTAGAGGCATGGGATTGACCCCAAATTTGATAAATAATCTTATCCAAGATGTCTCTTCCCATCCCCCACAAGTCCTATGATCAGTGGGTCCCTAGATGGGTCCCATTAAGTTTGTCCCTCACCATATGCACTATATATATATGGGGAATGCTCCAATGAGAGTTACTCTCACGGTACTCACATCCATATCCAATGCCAACAGCCTAAATGTGAGGGCCCCACCCCTTAATCTCATAGTACAGTGAGAATGACTCTCACAAGAGCATCTCCACACACACATATATACTAGAAATTTCCCGTGCCTGAAGGCACGACGCACCACCGGACATGGATATGTTTCAGACCGACCGAACCTATGTTCCATGCGTCTCGAAAGCAAGTCCAACCATAAAATGGATTCCACCAAAAAAAAAAAAACCCAACTGATTGCCAAATGATATAATTCCATTCATTCATTTATTCTTAACAAAACTGAATCATGAAATCTTTCACCCAATTTGCTCATCTCATCTTCTTATCTTCGTCCCATCTCATCATCAATGAAGTAGTGCTTCTTTTTTTTTTTTAATGAAGAAGGGATGGCAATACCTGTAAATAACTCAAACTTGCTGACCCTTTTTGCTTTTGATGGGGATGGCAAAAACTTGTAAATTTCTTCAACTTTTAGCCCATTTTCTTTTAAATGAAAAAGGGATGACAATACCTGTAAATAACTCTAACTTGCTGCCCCCTTTTGTATTCCCCTTTTAAATCAAGGGGTCCAAAATATCCCTTGGATTTATGTACATAGATCCAAGGGTCCAAAATGTCCTAGGATTCAAAGTCTGCTCTCCCATATTATATAGATATATCAGGAATTTTAGAAAACGCACCACTTTAAAAATGCCCCCTTTTCCGCTCCTCTTTTTTTTTTTTGGTCATGGGACCCATGTTGAGTCAATCTAGTCTTTTCACACACACTACCCCTCATGAATAGTCATAAGTCCAAGTTTGACACCCATCTAACTTTTCCTCACAATTGGATTGAAATCATAATAAAATGATGTCCATAAATCATTAAAATTTAGGGCCATGGATCAAAAGGTTGGGATGATCTTATGGACTCAAGATTTTGCATATAGGTAGGCTATATGTATCTTTCCATCCAATGGACTTCCATGATCATCATGCACCCCAATGGGCCCAACTAGAAGGGGCGTGCTTGTAGTAGAGAACTAGTCCTCACCATTCTTCCGTGAGAACTATTGATGGGGCCCACCTAGCAACCCATCCAAACCATGCACAAATAGGGACTTCCCTGGTAGTCACTGATCCCAAGGATTGGCACACATCCGAATGAACTTAACCATTGGATCGAGGGTTGAGTCTTTTTTTTAATACGAAGCCATTAAACTTGTGGGCCACGGATGAAGGAGTTAAGGGCATGGGGTCGGGGTCAAATTTGATACTTGGGGTGGTCTCACATAGATCTTTCCATCCCCCCTGGTCCCATCTCCAAATGGGACTCACAGTTGGGCCCCACTGAAAGTTCTCATATAACTGAATAAATCCGATATATATAGCCAACAATATACTGACGTTGAATCGGAATCTCCCCGATACCGACTGATGCCTTTCCGCCAATCGCGAGTCATTGAACAGTGGCAAGCATACAATCACGCTACTAAGCAGGAAGTCTAATTGGCTGTTCCAGAGTTCTCGGGTACAGTTACTGGGAAAACTGGTGGTTTTGTCGCAAGTCGTCACTGGATCCTTTATTATCCTACTATGAAAGGCCGGGATTATGCAAGGTATACCTGATCGAGTCAACGATACTGAAACTTTTAGGGGAAGAAATCAATCCTCCGGCCATCCACCCCAGAATACCATCAAATGGTGCGATGATGCTTTGGCGGGGAGATTGTGGGGGTGGGAGGTAGCACAAACAACCCTAATACAGATAGGCAAAGGCTCAGTTAGCAACAGATCAAGGAAAGGAAACCACCTTGAAAAAAAAAAAAAAAAAAAAAAAAAAAGAAACAAAAAGAATCAATTTAGAGGAAATTTCACAAAAGAAAGAAAGTAGAGCCATTCTGGTTTCTCTCCATTGCTTCCCAAGGCCAGGAATGGCGGCTCAAGAAGCCTTACCGAAGACACCAAACCACCGTTGAGAAGCAAGCACGTCGGGCTGAGTCTCAAGCTTAAAAGCCCAGCGTAGAAAAAGGAATGCTCTCCTGCGCACTATAGCTTTCGAAGCTGGTTAAGGCTCTTCTTCTATCTATGAATCTACAGATCTCAAAATCAAAGAACCGGCAAGGCGCAGAAGCTGAACCTGGATCCCTCGAGGATGCGTGGCAAATGAACAACCAAACGAGTGGATCCAAGCATCTTCATCGAGGGAATTCAATCATGCGCATTCCTCATTCGAACAGAGTATGGCTTATCTGTGTGTGAACCACCTCATTTTTGTTTGGAGGAGAAGCTGCCATGGGGGCAGGAAAGCATTAGCATTGGTGGGGGGACTGGGTTGGGAGGTTCATCTGTATAGTTTGGGAATGCCCGGGGCATCAGTAACTAAAGAATCTTTTCCAAAAAAAAAAGAGAAGAAACCAAAGCAATATCTTATCCCATTCTAATCTAATGGCAAACGGAATTGCGGAGCAAGGCGATTTTAGGAATCAGCTGATTCCCAGGGAGAGAGAAAAAGGGAGGTCAATCCATCCCCTCCATTCCCCAGTCGGTGAGGCCTCATTCCTCCCTCTTGTGGAAGAGGCTCGATGGGCCCGAATGCGGTTCTAACTTTAGACGCTCGAGTGCGGGTCTTTCTACCTGTTTTAGCTAAGCTTGCACCTTTCATCCTACCCGAGCAGCTCACCCGCGAATATATATATAGATATTAGAGAGAGAGAGAGAGGAATTATCCAATGAAACTCGTGCATAGTGTGCACCCCTAGTGGGGCCCACCTGATGGTCCATCCGAGTGGAACCAAAAAAAAACCCCACCCCTTTAGTACACCACCTCCGGTGTAGTATCCATCCAAATGACTTGTGGGCCCAGGATGAAGGGTTAGGATGATGGATAAGGCTATTTTTTGTACATAGCACGGCCCGAACCAGATGTTCAAATTTCCCAGGTCCCATCCCAAAGTGGCGAGCATGTGGGCCTCACAGTGAGGTGCACATGGAAAGCTACATGCGCACCTCGCGCATAGGATAACAACTATATATATAGAACCGGTCTTGTGAGGACGTTCCTCACAGCGGGCCCACATTATGAACCATCCAAATGGACCGCACATGCACACTACACCACCACCCCCCCCGCCCCTAAATCCCCCTCATTTTTTGTTGTTGTGTGTGGAGAGAGAGAGAGAGAGAGAGAGAGAGAGAGAGAGAGAGAGAGAGAGAGGGTCGGTGGATGAGTGCCAACCATAAACACGGGAATTAAAGATCATGATGCTAGGTATGTGAAAAAAACAACCTCATTGTTAATTAACTTACCCCAAATCATTAATTCTCACTTACTAGATCTTCAATTTTCGGAAGGCACACTCTCAAACTGATGGAGAAAGAAGAAAAGGTGTAACTAAGCATCATTTTTATTGAAAGAAAATAACTAAACCAAGAAGACGTCCCCTTGCACGTGTTTAAACAGTCCTTCCTTCAAATAACCCTAATCTCCTCGATTTAATCTAGTCGTCCATCTAATCCTAGTTATATAAATCATTACAAACCACAAATTGCTTAAAATAAAGGAAACTAAATAGAAAGTTGTTAGGAGGAGGAGGAGCCTTTTAGGATCAATCCCCTCTTGCACATCCCCTATGAAGAGAATATTTCTCCTCTTCCCTCTTTGAAACCTCTTTTTCACATGCTCCTTGACCTACAAAATCCTAACCTCATTGCGCCTCTTTGTTTTCTTTAAAAAAATTGCACTTTTAATGGGATTAGAATTTAGAAGTACTTGGACGTTCCCTCCTTGGTGAGATTGGCCCCATTTTGTTGAGCACAAAATTCTCACGCCTAAGGAACTTGTATGGTCTTGTATCTTGGTGTGCCATAGGGTCGATCCATAATGGTTATGGCTCGATTTATTTTCCTTTGGGCCCACATTGAGTTTAGCGATAGTTATACAACTTATACTCAATTTAGGCCTATTTAAATTCAGATTTGAGCACTTACGTTTGATTGGACCCCGATTTAAATGGATTAAATATCCATTTGACCTATCAAATTGACTCAAATAAATCAAGGCTCGATCCAATATGGAAATACATGATCCATGACGTTTGGATCTTCTGCTCCTGCATCAATGGACTACACATTTGGCCTTCTCTGAGGCAATGGGCCCAGATGGGCTTTTGGCCCGGCTGGCTTGCTAGGACTAATAACCAATGGACCTTTGGCTGGATCCAGCTAATGATCTAAAATTCAATTTAAGACTCCATGGCCCACACCACCACCCCCACCCCACCCACACAAAAGACCGGGCAAATTGTTCCACTCAATAGAATGTTGTCCCCTGCAACTGGAACACGTACAAACTCTTTTTCTTTTTCTTCTTTTCCCCTTTTTTGATAGGCATGTGACTCGGACCTAGAATCTAGTGGTTGCAATAATGAGCAGCTTCCAACTGTGCTATGAGCCCTTATTCACATATGAGGCTTACTCTAGTCCTAAAAGCATATGTTTGAAAATTTTCAGTCCAAAGAACAGACCAAGTTTCCGATAGGACTAACCATATATAGTATGAATCATCTATTTCTTGTTTTTGAACTCTACCCAAGAGCTCAACTTGCAGAATTCCACCAGTGCAGATAACCGGCTTTGGTAGCTTGAATGTCTGCAAGCTATTCTCCTGTTGTAAAACAACCATTCAAGAAGTTAACAATTCCCAAAAGGTTATTAGAAGTATGGCTAATTTCACATGTTCAATCAAGCATTAAATGCGACAATCATTTAGAAGAAGACATAATTAGCATAAGGTTTGAATCAGCTCATATTTATGAAGTGTCAGATTTGAAACACATTGTGGAGAAAAAAAAGCTCCTGACCTATGGTGCCCAAACTGCATGAATATGACAAGGACCAAGCATATGAATTGTGAATAGGCATCAATCTTTAACATAAAATGAGTAGAATTGGATTATATATGACATTAGCAGTTTTAAAGTATCCATAGCACCAGGATGAAATGCGTGTTTCTTGATGGGGTCCATGTGGGCTTATACTCTGGTGATCAAGAAAATTGATTAGATGGGCCCACCATAAATGGATGATTCTCCAAAACTATGCCGTAAAGTAAAACACAGCCTTCTATTTGACTTTTTCCCCACCAAACCCAGTGGTATATATTAACAATATTTGTCAGCCGCCAACAGTAGTTAACATCTTCTGATCTTAGTTCGAAGGACCCATCAGCTTGTAATGCACTTGCATAGATCATCCAGTAACAAACATGCTGGAATTGTACACCAGGATACCATGTATCTAGACACAATAGTTTCTAAATGTGGTTGCAGTGAAGTCAAGAGGCTCACATAATATCATAGATTTATGACCCATAAAAAACAAAAAAGAAGGCATAGAGATATCTAAAAATATTCATCTTATGACGACAGAAAGCACAAATTGATTGTTCAGGCATAGTTTAAAATCACGGTATCAATCGCAGTATAGGCCTACTTAAAAAACCGATACGGTATCGATATCGGTCGCAGTTGTTGCGGCATGATTTTTTTATTCCAAAAACTTCTGAAAAATTATCCACAAAATCCAGAATATTGTAAAATGTTGGAAAATATGTGTTTTTTCCCATTAATAACAACTATAAATCAAATTATCGGTCTCCCTAAGTCATGACATCTTGTAGCGTTGTCTTTTCTAAAACTATATAGATTTTATTTAAAATTAAATAGATTTACATATATATACTAAATAAGCTGCAATATCACAAATTCTATGAAATGCAATCATAATTATGACTTATGAGCTATTTCTTAGTGTTAAATTTAAAATACTAAAACTTTTACTCATTACTCAATAAATCTATGCTAAACTAAGAAGCCACGAGCATTTTAAATACACTATAAAAAAATTTGAGTAACCATTTTGCAAAGATCTATAAGATTTTAACAAAAATCCCAATTTTCAAAACCCTAGTCTCAACTCAATATGTGTAAATCAAAGAGAATGAAATGTATCAACAACAAAAAGAGCATGCAATCCTCATTTCTAAGCTATTTCTAAACAAATCTTAAAAAAAAAAAAAATCATAATACTCCTCACCTTGGTAGAGTTGTATACAATTTTACCAGATGAAATTTGCAGAGAACAAGACTTTTTGATGGATTGGAAGTGAAATAGGTGTTGGGAAAGAAGAAAGGTAGTGGAAGGAGGAAGAAATGAGTACAAGAGGGGAACTGGAAAAAAGTAAGGTTTTAACATTGTCGGCTGATATTTTGAACACATTGGCCAAGTCCGATATTTTGAAATATCGGCTGATAAATACTGATAATATGGTTTTTTTTTTTGCCGCCGACCAATTCGCTAGCCAATATCAGAACGGTATAGGCGGAGATCGGTACATATCAGCCGATACGAACCGGTCTTGGCCGAGAATTTGAACCATCGATGCAGGGTGACAGCCTTCAAGTCTCAGATGTTTGAATGTTTCCTGGCTTGATGTTTTCTACGCAGGAATATCAAGCCTTAAGCCTTGCCTCTTTTTTTTAATGTGCTACCCTAGTGGTAACAGGGCTTTTTTAAAGGGGCAATGAGAATGACCTACCACAACTTCAAAACCAGCTCCCTCCCCCAAGAGGAAGGTGTCTTTACCACTATACCAATACAGTAAAGCAAGCTTTGTACATGTATAGTTTGCAAAGTTCACAAGACGCATTAAAGTATATGTGCAGACCAGCTTAGTTTGCTGTCTGAAACACATAGAGGCTCAGTTATGAGTATAGAGTTAAATTCTGCCAAGTCACACTTTCCATTATTTGTAGCACACCTAGTGTTGATTAAATTTCGAGGTCAGGTTACACCATACAGTCCCTAAAATCGCAGTTTGGGTTACCCACACATGGAAACTTTGAGTAAATTGCCTAAGTTTGATGGCAATGAGATGTATAATTTTAGAATGTCCCAATCAAAACTCATATAGATCAGCGTATGTGCATGTGCATATATGAAAGCATTAAAAAGGAATCACTCCAGAATTTGCCAAATTCTACGGAACAATGTTCGTCATCTAGTCTGAATAATTTGATATATTGGTCAATATGTCTTTTGTAGTTGGTATTGTTGGTAAATAAGTTCACATTGGCAAACTTTTCCAAAAAAAAAAAAAAAAATCATTTTGAAATTCCACTGAAATGGAGCAAATACCATGCAAGGCCAACAAATTTATTTGTTCTTTTGTAGTCTCTCTTGATTTGCAACAAGTGAACCCATTTTCCCAAGATCAAAATTTCTATTTTTTTAATGCTTATTTCAGTCCTTCTTGTTGTCATTTTCATCATCATCATTATCCTCTCATCCTTAACTCATCAATCTAGGGTCGGTATTTGAAAGTGTTATTGTAAACAGTAAAAAATTCAGATCTTAAAATCTCCTTCATACTTAGAAGAATACAATATTGTATTCATTCATATCCATTTCAGATGGAAAGGGAAAGGGGGAGAAAAACCGCATCAATGTACAACAGATGAATTTGTGACAATACAAAGAAAAGTTCAGTGGCAAAACTGTTATAGTGCAAGTAAAACAGCACGCTTCTCACGAGAGAAAGGGAGAGAGAGATTTCTGCTGCACAAAGTAATTCTCTTAGGTTCTCAAAGGTTGTGTGTGATATGATGAAAACTAAAAGAGCTTTGGAGATCAAACTTCAACAGACCACTAGTTACAATAATGTGATTACCTGGAGCATTGGAAATATCGGTGAAACATATGTCCAAATGTAGTTGTCATCATTACATCTCTGACCTGCCATAAACTCATCCATTCTTCTCATGTCCAGCGGATATTTGGAATGGCCCATCCTAAATCGCACAGCTTTTGATGAATAGATGGGAAAACCCAAGCTGGAAATATGCTGAGGTAACAGAAAAACATCAGTATATAAAATCACATGAAGGGAGCATGAGAAACATGTATGGGTCAATGTGGAAGTATAAGGTTACCTCTGAATGGCCTGATATGGATTTCATCAACAATGCATAATTGGGATTTCAGTTTGTATGTCAGTGTCTCGGACATCGCAGGATCTTTTTCTCCTATACTTGACCAATAATAAGGCAACCCCATCACTCTTTCCCTTGAATCTAATGTATTTTCAATGCTCTCAACTGCATCATTATCCGTGCTCGAAGCATGAATTGAAGTTTCAATGCAATCATCCCTTGTCATGGCAGACATCAAACTTCGAGCTAAATGAGCATAGACTTTATGATCCATTTCTAGATACTCCCAGTTGACTGATTTGCTAGTTCCAGCTTTTATAGGTTCTAGGGAGTTGCTTTTTTCAATAACACGGGTGAAACACGATATTTCTGGAAACATCTTTATGCACAGCTTCTTACAGAAACCATTTTCAATAACTGCAAAAAAAAAAAACCTGTTTCGGTATCCCATTGAGGAAGCAGCAAATATCTACTTCACTATAATCAAAACTACCAATTGTACACTGACTACAAGAAGTCATTGACCGTAATTCAGAATTTTAACCAGCTAAATGGATCTAGTTCTACCGTTAATTTTCTCAGCATAAAAAAAAAAAAGATTTGATGGGTCAAAACTATTAAAAAGTCCTTCATGAAAATGATATTTATTGCGGCATATATACCCATTATTATTATTTTTTAATAATTAATTGGCCAAAGAAAACAGAAGAAATAAAAACAAAGCTCTTCAGGATGTTACCTATGTTAGATTCTGGAAAGACATTGGTGCTAGGTGATCGACCTCCAAATCTCTTTTTATATTGCCTCGAATCCTAAATGCTACAGTTCCTGATTATTTGGATTTGGGAGGAGCAGAGCACATGTGGATGCCAATCTTTGTTGCAGTCTTTGACAAAGAGGGCGATCCTTTTCTTAGACCTTTTAACCTTATCTAAGGGATTCATGTTCTTGATCATGGGTTGGATGGGAGAGTTTGGGCTCCATATAATAATGCTGAATTCACTGTCAGACCATTCTATGGCCAGTTGTTGGTGAGAGGACAAGCCTTTGATTGCTTTGCCTATTCATGGAAGAACGAAGTTCTGTTAAAGTTGTTAGCATTCTATTGGACAGCTACTCTTCACAAAAGATTATAACAATTGATCAACTATGTTGTCAGAAGAACAAAATGTCATCTTGTTGATGTGTGTCTCTATGCATGACGAGCGGAAAAGATGTTCCCATCATCTGATTCAATGTCATTATGCATATTAGGTCCGGACTCGGGAGTTATTTCTTCGAATTGTTTGGAATTTCATTGGTGCTGACCAGTAAAATTAAAGATCTTCTTCAAAGTTGGTGTTTGGTGGTTCTGCTGTTCGTGCTAATAGGAGATCCACGCTACGACTTCGGTGGCCGTGGCTCTTCTATGCTCAATACAACTATAGAGCAGTGGATGAATTTTTCAAAACAAATTAACATCTGTGGAAGAAGTCACATTTAAGGCTAGGTCTCTCATCATTTAATGGGAAACAACAAGAAGTCAGTCTGTTGGAAATTTCAGCCACTAATCTTAGGGTAAAATACCCAGATACGGAATGGAAACAGCAAGGACACGCCATGGATACAATAGGGGCATGAATTTTTTACTCAGAAAATATAAGATCGGATATGTTACAAAACGATATGCTGCCTATTTTGAAGTATCCGGGTATGATAGATTTAGGAGATACAATTGGGATGGTGATACCTTTCCCTTTTTATGTTTCGTTTTCACTTTCAGGCTCCGTGCTGTGGTATCATTCTCTGTTTAATCAATCAGTTACCATTTCAAAAGAACATCACCACATCTAACAAACAAAGCGAAGAGTCATCATAAGCAATAGAACACAGATCCTACATTGCTGTTAATGGAAAAATGATCGCATCTTTAACATTACTGCTATACGACAATTATGGGTAGAGCTCATTTCCATACAAATAAGTACAAAGTAATTTTCTTGGTCACTGAAAACTATGCAATGAGTGGATGCAAATTGAGAATGGCATAAGACGCTTTGGCACAGGGAAGGGATTGACAGAGATACACATAGAAATAGCACAATTCATAGGCACATGCAGTATGCCGCCATGAGTAAGACACTACAGTGATCATCTCAGATGGAGTACCACGTTAGCAACCTGTGTGAGATGGGCTATCAGCAAAGGGATCATCAGAGGAATGTGTTCGATAGAGGCTTACAAGGTTCTCCTATAAAAGATGCCATCAAAACAAGAAATGGAGTCTTCTGATATCTTTATAATATTTATTTAATCATTCTCTGATTAAAACATTTTGAAACTTTTATTTGCATAATAGAATTCTTGATTGTTGGGCATATTAAGGGATTCCATAGATTGATATACAATAGCCAACTTTAACCAAAGTAGAAATGAAAACAGAAAATAGGGTTAGGGGGCAAGACTTCTCCGTTTCAACACTGCCGTCCCATTTGGGTTGGATAATAGAAATTGAAAACCCCCTGTATGTGATATTCTGAAATTTCAGTCTGTTTCTGGTAAGGTTCTTGTGCATATGACTTTCGATTTTTGGCAGTGATTTGCGCAACATCAGTTTACTTTGACTGAGTTCACATCACTTGCTAAGGAACTCATGTCTCACATTGTAGAATGCTTGTGTTATATCACTATATGTTTATATGTGTTATATGGGTCTTTGTAGTTTGTTGGCTTGTTCTTTCTATATTTACTAACATGAGGTGTTTCTTCTGATTCCATTGATAGGAAACATTATTATCTGGCATCCATTTCAATCCATCAAAACCAATCTGATCTGAATGAGATTCAGTCAGGCCAGTCAATCCACTGTGTGTAATAGTTTCAATGATCTACATTGACAAAAGAGTAGGTTCTCATTGCAGTCAGCAGATGCATGACAGATTCTCATGAAGCTAGCTGCATATGAATTTTCTTGTCTTTCCTTTTACGGTACACTATCAAGTTTTATTCATTCCGTTCTATTACATAAACCAAAACAGTCTCTAAAATAAAAACTGACAACTAAGGTAGAAGTGGAGATGAATCATAAGTACAAATTGTCATTCTCACAATTGCAGAATACAAGAATGAAACGAGAGTCCTTGGAAAACTTTGGAAAACTGATTGTATTAATTTCTGTGTATTCTCTTGGAGAACGACCACCAATATAAAGGAATTTACATGCCTTAATCAAGGCTCTTTACAAAGGAAACTAGCCAATTACAATAATTACTAATCTAAGTTAGGAAAGCAATCAATTAAAATATGTACAGCTATTTCAAGCATTGACCAAATCAAATCCACGTGATATGTAGCTTGTTGGACTGATGGGCCTTGGGCCCCTTCATGGGTCGAGGGCCAACTTAACACACCCCCCCCCCCCCCCCTCTCAAATTGTTGCGGGAGAATCAACAAGCATCAATTTGCCAACCAAGAATTGATGGCGAGGTCTGGGAAGACCTTTAGTAAGAATATCAGCAATTTGAAGCTCAGTGGAGACATGCGGAAGGCTGATGACATCACGTTTAAACTCATCACGTATGAAGTGACAATCAACCTCGATGTGTTTAGTACGTTCATGAAAAATCGGATTTTCAGTAATCCGAATTGCACTTGTATTATCTGCATAGAGGGGGGTAGCTCCTTCTGCGGGAAATCCAATGTCAGAGAGCAGACCGCGGAGCCACAGTATTTCGGAGCATGCAGCAGACATAGCTCGGTACTCAGCCTCGGTAGACGATTTTGAAACTTTATCATGTTTCGTGCATTTCCAGGAAATCAAACTATCACCCAAGAATATGCACCATCCGGTGGTTGATCTGCGAGTATCCAGACAACCAGCCCAATCAGCATCTGAATAAGCTATGAGAGAAAGAGGATTGGCTGATGGAAAAAACAACCCGCGAGTTGGTGTGCGAATAAGGTACCAAATGATGCGATGAACAGCAGTCAGATGAAGGTGACGAGGAGTAGTCATGAACTGACTCATAAGGTTGACCGCAAATGAGATATCAGGACGGGTGATCGTGAGGTGGATCAAGCTACCCACTAACTGGCGATATGCGGTGGGATCCGGAAGAAGGTCACCCTCCTCTTTACTGAGTTTGACATTCAGTTCGATCGATGTATCAACTGGAGCGGAAGAAATAAGGCCAGCCAATTCAATAAGATCAACCGTGTATTTGTGTTTGATTGAGAACTATACCTTTAGGCGATTGATGAACTTCAAGGCCAAGGAAATAGTGTAAAGGGCTGAGATCCTTCATTTGAAATGTCTGATGAAGAGAAGCTTGGAGTGCCTGAATCATTTGAGCATTGGGACCAGTAATGACAATGTCATCAACGTAGACCAGTAGTATAGTAATCCCGGACGGAGCATGATGTAAGAACATGGAAGGATCATACTGGCTAGGATGAAAATCCAAACGGATAAGAGCATCTTGAAATTTCTCAAACCATGCGCGAGGAGCTTGCTTCAGACCATAGAGGGAGCGATGGAGCTTAGCAACCATACCCTTCCGAGATGAGGACCCCGGAGGCAGACGCATATAAACATCTTCTTTGAGATCACCATGAAGAAACGCATTTTTGACATCCATTTGATAGAGAGGCCAAGACTGGGATGCAGCAACAACAAGGATTATGCGTACGGTGGACATCTTGGCCACGGGAGCAAAAGTTTCATCATAATCAATGTCATATTCTTGCCGATTTCCGAGAGCAACAAGGCACGCCTTATATCGATCTAGAGTGCCATCTGATTTTAACTTGAGAGAAAAAATCCACTTGCAGCCAATAGGTTTGACACCCACAGGAGAGGGGACAATATCCCACGTATGATTTTTCTCTAAAACTTCCAATTCATCTTGCATAGCCTGGCTCCAACATTTGTCCTACACAGCCTGAGAATAGGATTGGGGAATGGAAGAAGAGGACAAAGTGGCCATTAAGGTAGTATGGGAGAACCTATAGCGGTTGGGTGGTACCAAAATGCGAGTGGAGCGACGCAATGAATGATGTCCAGATGGATCAAATGCCGGAGGTGAACCAGAGGCTGGAGGAAGATCAGGAGGGGGATCCCTGGGAGGTGCGTCTTTGTTCCGTCTGTGATACACAAAGTTAGGATTAAAGCGAACAACTGAAGTGTTGTCTGAAAAACCAGGTAAAGACACCAAGGAGGAGGAGTCAGGAGGTTCAAGGTGTTTTTGAAAAAAATACTGATTTAAAAAAAAAAAAAAACGACATTCCTAGAGGTCCGCAAGCGACGAATGTGAGGATCGTAGCAGAGGAACCCTTTCTGGAAGGGCGCATAGCCTAAAAATACACTGAGCAGATTGGGCGGTCAGTTTGTTTCTCTCAGAAGGAGGCAAGTGTACAAAGCAAACGAAGCAAAAAAAAAACATGAAGATCATCATAAGATGGAGATGTCTGGTACAATCGGTAATATGGGATCTGATTTTGAAGAGAGGTTGAAGGCAGACGATTTATAAGATGAGCTGCCGTAGCCAGTGCCTCAACCCAAAAACGGGTAGGAACAGATGATTCAAGAGCAGGGAACGAGTGACATCAAGCAAATGTCGATTTTTCCTTTCAGCGACTCCATTCTGCTGAGGAGTATAAGGACAAGTTCTCTGAGAAATAATGCCTTTGTTTTACAAAAAACGTTTGAAAATCAGAAGACACATATTCCCTGCCCAAATCAGATCACAAGATTTTGATGCAGGTGGAAAATTGATTCTCAACATAAGCTAAAATTTTTTAAAAACTGTGAAAACATCAGATTTGGAATGTAGAAAGTAAACCCATGTGAACTGACTGAAATCATCAATAAAAGTCACAAAATATTTGTAGTGAGCATGCGAAAGAGCTGGAGCATTTCCCCATACATCGCTATGAACTAAATCAAAACACCGAGTGCTGTGTGAAGTGGAAATAGGAAAAGGAAGAATTTTGCTCTTTCCCATCTTACAAGCAGCATAATCAAAAGGTACACAAGAAGATAAGCCAATAGATTTATTTAATAAACCAGAATTTAACATAAGGGACAAAGCCTTGGAATTAGGGTGTCCGAGTTTTTTATGCCACAATTGGCAGTTATCTCTAATGGAAAGACAAAACACATCATTGACAACTCTAGTCCTAGAAATATTAGAAAAATCTAGCAGAAACAAGCGTCCACACTTAGGTCCCCTCGCGATCTCCTTCCTGTACATCTAGTCCTGCACAACACAACAAAAAAAAGAAAAGAATATGTTACAATTATTTTCAACAAGTTGCCCGACTGACAATAGGTTTGAAGTTAAATTTGGACAAAGGAAAACATTTTTCAATGGGATGGGACCAGGGATGTCTCCGAGGGCAGTAATGGGAACAGTGCCTCCATTAGCAGTTTGGATTTGAAGATTACCATTGTAGTGTGTCACATTGGAGAGAGGATTACAAGAATATGTCATATGATTAGATGCCCCAAAATCAAGAAACCAAGTAGAAGATGGAGACGAGGTACCTGAGAGACCAAAAGCAGAAAGGGCATTGACAATCATTTGCTGAATCAATTCAGGAGTCAGAGAAGATGAGGACCCAGACTGTGAGGGTGCAGATGTAGAGGCAGGCATATCTGAAGAAGCAACATAAGCATGCGGAGTCGGAGACTGTGGAGGCTGATACGGCGGAGCCGGATACTATGGAGCCTGATGCTGAGAAATCTGATGTTGGGGAGTCTGATGCTGTGGAGTTTGGTACTGTGAAGTCTGACGTTGTGGGCGGCGGCGACATTCAGAGATGATATGTCCCGACTTTTTACAGTATCTACAGACTTTCTGTTTGCATTAAGATGCAAGATGCCCAAATTTTTGACAACTGTAGCATTGTGTTTTGCTTAAGTCTCGAGGCAGAGGCTGAGAAGCCTTAGTGGCTGAAAACGCGACGGAATAGGTCTCAGTCTTTTATTGAGCTATATGGGCTGAGGTTGAAATGCGTTGTTCCTCGCGTAAGAGTTCATTCAAGCAAACATTCAAGGAAGGTAAAGGCGTCCGATTCATCAGGGCCGATCGGACACTTTCATATTCAGTGCGTAATTTCATCAAGAATTGATCTCGCTGACTAGAGGCCTGAAGATCGCGAATCACGATCAAAACGTCGGCAACCACATCTGCATAATTAATACTATCGTATTTCGACCATAGGGTTCGGAATCCTGAATAGTAGTCATGGATTGACAATGTCCCTTGTGCATATTCAGCAATCGCACATTCAAGATGAAATTGACGTGCTGAGTTATCTTGATGGTACACTTGCTTCAGATATCCCCACGTCTTTAGAGGTGGGGTAAGGTTTGAAGTTCATTATCAGATGTGGCTCAACATAACCCAGTATCCATGTTTTTATTTTTGCATCTTTAGTAAGCCAGGCGGATATCTTCTTCCATCTTCCGTGGGTTTAGGGTCAGATCCAGAAATATATCCCCACAATTTCTTAGCCTCAAGGTAAATCTGAAACTGAAACGACCAGGCGGGGTAATTTTTTCCCGTGAATCGGATCAAGGTAACCTCAGATTTTTCCATCTTCAATCGTGATTGCAAAATCCAACAACAGTGAAGAGAAGTCTAAATGTTGATAACAAACTGTGCTGTGTGTGGAAACCAAGATCCGATCAATCAGAGAGGAGAAAAAATCGACACAGAATAGAAAAAAGGCCAAAAATCACCCCAGGCGACCTTGATTTTGGCTGCTGATCCTCTACGTGGGCCCCACTGATAGATCTGGACAATGATCAGATCACTGATCTGAGGAAGTTCAGTGATCTGAGGAAGTTCAGTAATTTGCCTTCTACTGGAAAAAGAATGATCCAATTCCACCACAGATCCAAGATTCTCGACGAGCCAGATGAAAACAGTATTAAAAATCTGGACAATGACGTGAATGTGTAAATCACCAACCTGGGAGTGCTGAAAAAATCTCCAATATTTCTAGAAAATCCAGGCGACCATGTCTGGATAGATCTCTGATGGTGGTTTGATGATCAGAGGTGGGCCACCATGAAGATGAGATTGCCGCAGTGTCTGAACTCCTTGAAACAGATCCTTGATTTGTCGACCTTCACAAGAGATTGATTTCTCTCTATCTTGAATGCCTTCATGCTATATAAGATCAAGAACAAGATTTTCTTGAAACGTGGCTCTGATACCATGTCATTCTCACAATTGCATAATACAAGAATGAAACGAGAGTCCTTGGAAAACTTTGGAAAACTGATTGTATTAATTTCTGTGTATTCTCTTGGAGAACGACCACCAATATAAAGGAATTTACATGCCTTAATCAAGGCTCTTTACAAAGGAAACTAGCCAATTACAATAATTACTAATCTAAGTTAGGAAAGCAATCAAGTAAAATATGTACAGCTGTTTCAAGAATTGACCAAATCAAATCCAAATCAAATCCAAGTGATATGTAGATTGTTGGACTGATGGGCCTTGGGCCCCTTCATGGGTCGAGGGCCAACTTAACACAAATTGAGTGAGAACAAGTAATTATGGCGCTTGGAAAAAAAGTAAAAGGAGAAGCTGAGATACATGTGTTTCTAGAGATGGAGACAGTAGGGCAAATATGTTGTAGACCTCTGGAAACCTGACTGACAACATGGTTTGACCAGCATAAATTAAGATGCTCATATGATTAGAAGGCACCTGTTAATTCATCACAAGAATGCTTTCTCCCACTTAGCATTGTGATCTATGATACTTGGATACTGCAAAATATGAAATGAATCCATATCATATCTGATGCAGTACGGAAGTCCAAAAGAGGCCCTGGGCCCACATGATGGGCCCAGCCATCCAACCTAGCCCTTTGGGTGCATCCCACAGGCCCAAATTGGCTGAGAAAGCTACTGTGGAATTATACTAATTTTATCCTAGGATTAGTTGATTAGGAATTGTTTCTAATTAGAATTAGTAGCTTTCCTTATTAGCAAACAAATTGCTCTTATATATAGAAGAGCCTTTCATTGTTTTTAGACATTCTTATTTTCAATTAATCAATAGATTTCTAAGTTGCTCACGTGAGTTGTTTCATGGTTTCGTTTGTGCCCTAGTGGCTGAAATCCATCTTTAGATTCGATCAATCCTTCGGGAGATTGATCTATCAGCCCGATCGCTGCGTCAATATCTAACCCGATACTTCATTATGAGCAAAATCTGTCCACTCGCGGTATCAATGCCGCAGATAGCCATCATAGATTGTGATTATTTTCATAACAAGGTTATCTGAGTTCCCAGTTTATGATGGAAGTTGGAATCCTTATGTTATCAATTGGAGTATAGAAACAGATTAGCTTCTCTTTTCCTGTCTGTGGGTTTTGAAATAATTAGATGTACACCAAATCAAGGTATTGTGAATGTTTTGGCAAAAAAAATGATGGTTATATTCCAGAATGCAAATTGAATTATGCTGCAAATGGAAAGCACAATTATTTAGATTGTCCTAACATCTGCCACCTCAAGTTAGAACCAACAAAGCACTGCTACTGATTTGAGTTGAGGTTCGAAACATAACATCCCATGTTATGTGGGATTTCCTCACTTGAATGCCATCCAAATTACCAAAACATCATCATCGTCAAAGCCTTGTCCCAACTCCAAATTACCAAAATGTTGGGTGTAACGGCAGGAGGATTCCGCTCCCTGCGGATTTCTATTTCGGTGAGACTAAGGAATCCTACATTCCTTACCCTCATATAGGAAGTTGAAATCATCTCTATTGAGGAAAGTCAATTCACTTTTCTCCTTTTCCGCGAGAAAAGTGTGTTGCACCAAACGGCCAAAAAGGGGCTGCATGGCGAATCAGAGCATTTTCCTCTCTAGCATGAATTCCTCTCATCCACAAAGGAACCCTAAAATAACTTGAATCTAGGGTGCTTGATCAGCTATATTTGTTCGCTCACTGAAACAAAGAGCCCAAAATCTATTGTGGCGTTAGCATCAGATGAAGCATGAAGATATCATCAAATCCATGTGGAGTGTGTTATCTAATATCACAAAGACAAAAGATCCACAGGCCACAGTTTAGGATGCATTTAAGGTATCTAAGACTCTAAGCAGATTGAAGATAGGTAAAAACAGGTAGATGATATGCATGTGTCAAATGGATAAAGTAATTAAGCAAATACTATTTGACACTAAAATGTATCTCTTATCTTCTTCTTTTTTGAAGAAGTTTTTTCTTATTCTATCCATCGATCACTTTTCTACAAATCTGTTGTTGAATACCCATAAACTTCTACCTGCCAATAGAACTTGTACTGGACAATTACACAGGAGAGATAGTCTCATTGTCTTAGATACAGTTTCATTGATTCCCAAGTTTATCATAAAACTTCAAACTAGTTTATCATCATCAACAATGCCATGTCGGCTACATGAATTTTGTTTCTCCATTTCAATTTATCCTGAACCAAATCCTCGGATAGGCTGCACTTCTTCAAATCTATTTTTATTACTTCCATCCAAGTTCTCGTCAGCCTAACCATTCCCCACTTAGTGGGCGATTAACCTACATAGAAAAACTTTTCCTCACTGGTGTCGTTGCTGGCTTGTGTTGGACATGTCCAAACCATCTCAAATGGGTGAGGAAGAACTTTCATAAGGTATTCATCGATCTAGAGAAAGCTTACAACAAGGTACCTAGAGATATAATTTGGTGGGTTTTAATTAAAAGGAGTGTTCCAAGAGATTATATTAAAATCATTGAAAACAACTATAAGGGAGCAGCAACGAGTGTGCTAACAACCTGTAGAGGAAAAAGTGAGTTTCTAGCGACCATAGGTTTGCACCAGGGTCAGCCGGCCTTTATCTCTTTGCATTGATTATGGATGAGTTAATAACTCATTCAAGAGGAGGTACCTTGGTGTATTTTTTTTTTTTTTTAAATGGCGACTTTTCATTGCTCAAAAGACTGTACGATATAAGAGGGCTATACCGACCTAAAAAACCCCTACAAAAACACCGGGAAGAGCTGGACAAAAAGATTGAGGCCCAAAAATTATGGGCAACAACAAAAAAAGGAAAAAAAATTAAGTAGGGGCAGAAATGAGCAAAGAAGGTTTAAGAACTCCCTTGTTGGCGAGTTTATCCGCCTCCGCATTTGTTGATCTCATAATGTGAATGAACAAAACGTTCAAATCACCCGACAACTGAAGCACCTCTTCTATAATATCTACCAGATACCACGGAGGTGAAGAAGACCAAGTCGCCCACTGTATAACACAAGAAGAGTCCCCTTCTACAAGGAGTCGTTGAGGTTGTAAGCGAGAAGCTTCTCGAAGACCTATGTTCAAGGCATAGTTCCGCTTCGTTGATTGAACAAACACCAGCTGGGCCAGAGTAAGAATAATTATCCCATCTTCGTTACGGATAACACCACCAACACCTGCCATACCCAAATTACCACTAGTGCTCCCATCAAAATTTAGCTTCAAAGCTCCATGTGGAGGCAGATGCCATCTGCGGAAGATGTGCCTAGCAGTAGGGCGGGATCTGGCCACTTCATCCCAATTGTGAATAATGGAACTTATCGAGATTCCTTTAAAAAAAGGTAGAGGGGAGACCCAAAGGCCACAAGATGCTTGACATTATCCAGTATCTTGGTAGCATATGAGGATTTTCCTAAAGCACCTCAAGTTTTTTTCTTTCCATAAGGACCAAATTGCCGCTAAGAACGAAAGCTTCCACATCACCGTTCCTCTAATCTCCAAGAGTCAAACAAAGAAAGGATAGAATTCAGAAGAGGGCCACAAAAATGGAACCAAGAAGATATCGATCTCCAAATGCACTGGGCAAGGGGACAATTAAGAAGCAGATGGTCTAAAGATTCCTCACTTGCGAGGAACATCGGACATGCATTAACTACAATCACTTTACGTCGATGTTAGTTGTCCATTGTTAGTATCCCACCAAGCAACGCAGTCCATCCAAATGTTATTGCTCTAGGTGGTGCCTTCATGCTCCACAAGCTGTCCCAGAAAGAATGGCTCTCTGCCACCACTTCAGACATCGAAGAGACCTTGGTGTATGTTGGTTGCATATGATATAGTGTTGGTGGATGAATAGAGAGATGATGTGAATCAATGATGAAAATTGCGGCTGAAACACGAGAATTTAGCGCCGCTAGCATTATCGTAGCAGTCGCATCGTAGTTGCTGGGTTTAACAACCCAACCACTCAACCCTATCTTCCCCACCAAATCACTTTCACTGCTCCTCTTCCACTTTTACTACTGTGAGTGCTTCATTTTGACTTCCAACCACCAAAATTTCGTGAAAAAAAAAAATCCAAGGATTCCAAGCAAAGATCAAGCATACTAAGCCCAGATCTTCCCCTTTGGGTAAGTTTTTTTTTTGTATATCATTTCTCTTTTTTTTTTCTATAAATCACAAGAAAATGCCTTATTAGTGTTAGTTCTATGTTTCCCATAGATCATGCCCCCCATATGTTTAAGTTTTCTGAATTTTTTTTATTTTCTATTTTCACATTTTTGTGTTTTTTGAAAAAAAAAAACAGTGTTTACTTGTATAAAACTCATCGAATCACTTCAAAATGCCGCCCAAGTGTTAGATCTATGAATCCCATAGATCAAGCCCTCATGTTTTTATGTTTTTTTAATTTCTATATTTTTTTATTTTTGGATTTTTGCATTTTTTTTCAATAATTTTTAATCATAGAAAACCCATCAAATCACTTCAAAATGATCCCCAAGTGTTAGATCTATGAATCTAATTAGGGCTGCACAGAACCGGACCGCAGACCGGACCGGACCACAAAACCGGACCGGACCGGACCGGATTTGTGGTCTTAGCGGTCCAAATCCGGTCCGGTCCGGACCTTTTGTGGTCCGGTCTGGACCGGACCGGACCGCATTTCTTAAAAATAATAAAAAAAAAAATTTCATATAGATGAGCCCATGAGGCATAAGCCCAACACCCATTTGTAAAACCCATCATTCATTCATTTGACATTGCCCACTTTTTAGATGTGAGGTGAAAATGAAAAAAAAAAAAAAAAAAAAAAAACAAAAAAAAAGTGAAAAAAAAATGGAAACCGGTCCGGACCACTTTAAGTGGTCCAACCGGTCCGGTCCTTCATTTTAGGCCGGACCGGAAATCCGGGTGATCACCCCTAAATCTAATAGATTAAACCCACATTATTATGTTGAATTTTTTACGATTTTTCTTTTTGGGTTTTTTTTTTAAAAAAAATTAATCATATAAAACCCATCAAATCACTTTAAAATGGCCCATAAGTGTTAATGTATAAATCCCATAATCGAATCCTACATTATTTCATTTTTTTTAAAATCTATTTATTTTTATTTTTGGAATTTTAGGGTTTTCTCAAAACAAATAATTTTTTTTTTCAAATGTGGTTAATCGAATCACTTGAAATTTACCTCTTATGTGTTAGATCTATGAATCTCATGGTTGGATTCTCAGGTCTCTCTCTTTTTTATTAATTTATTTTTTCTTCAGATTTTGGGGTTTTTCTGATAAATTTTTTGCAATGTGACCAACCAAATAACTTCTAAATTGCTCCTAAGTGTTGTATCTATGAATCACATAAAAGAATACTCCATTCTTTCATGTTTTTATAATTTATTTAACATATTACTTTAGGATATTTTTAAGGTATTTTATTTTGTCAAAGTTGTCATGAGAAATGTCGCATGAAATAAATCATGCATGAAGTTTTGATGAGGCAATTGATCGAAATCGATTGAAGATCAAGTGAAAATTGTGTCAAAAAGTGACAAATGGGGGCATTACAAGTTCTAAACAACATTTGGCCCATGTTGCTAGCAATATCGCAGGTTGTCCTGATAAGTCCAAAGATGTTAGTGACCAAATGAGAAATTTGTTAAATCAATCAAAACAGAAAAAGGTACAAATTAAAGAAAAGAGGGAGCAATAAGTTGATGTTGCCCGCTATGATGTATTTGGGAAGGAAGCTCTTGGTGATTCTCATGATGAGGATGATGACCCACAGATGACAGCTGCACGCCAAGAGTCCCTCATCCCGCACCAAGAAGAAAAAGAGCGTCAAGCATTTAGTAGAGGTAGGAATTATGATGCAGGGGCACATCTGGTGTGCCAAGCAAGGGCAAAGGCATTGCGGGTGCCATGAGTAAAGCATATAGAACTCGACAACAAGATGATGATGTAGAGATAGTTTTTAACTCGTAGAGCTACGCATTGCGGGTGCCATGAGTAAAGCATTTAGAACTCGACAACAAGATGATGATGTAGAGATAGTTTCTAACTCGTAGAGCTACACAAACCACTGGAAGAGTAGCTGGTCCGGTTGATCTTCTAGCACATAGATCGAAGGCAATTGAGCAACCTAAAATCTCAAATGTCCTAAGGGGGTTTTAAAAGGTGCAAGAGATAAATTAGCCAAAACTACAGCAAAATGTCTAATTCATAAGAACATACCCCTACAACAATAGTCTCCTCATTTTCAAACAATTCTTGATGTTGCGACCAAAGCTGGACAGGGTGTAAAGTCGCCTTTCGTATATGATGTGGGCACCAAATACCTTAAAAAGACAGTATAAAGAGATAAAGGCTTGGGTGGAGAAGCTTAGGCTCATGTGGCAGCAAAATGGGATCACCACTATGTGTGATGAGTGGACGAGTGGCACCTAAACACAATTAATAAACTTTTTGGTGTATTTTGTCGCTGGGGCCGTAAGTCTATTGATGCATCCGAAGAGAAACGGACAACAATATATATATACACACACATGAGTAATGCTCCTGTACAAGCTTCCTTTACGGTCTTACGGTCCAAGCCACCTTATGGATGAAGTTGTAGATAGTGTTACAGAGAGGAGAACATTGTACAAATTGTTACATATAATGCAGGCATCCGGTAAAATGTTAATGGAAAAAAGGAGGAAGTTATTTTGGACCCCATGTGCAGCACATTGCATAGACCTTATTATGGAAGAAATTGGAAAGAAGAAAAATGTTGTTGCAGTGATCAAGGCATGTAGGGGCATTACAAGATTTATATACGAGCATTCATGGTTGCTAAGTTTGATGAAGAGATACACAAACAACCATGCCTTGGTGCGTCCAGGGATCCACTAGATTTGCTACCTATTTCATCGTTATGGAAAGCCTTGTAAGATTTTGAACAAAGCTAATTTAGATATTTGTATCAGAAGAATGACTTCATTCGAAATGGGGCAATGCACCGAAGCAATAGATACAGATTTACGAGTAGGATAAACGGAGGTCTTGAGAAGAATTTTAAATAAAGATGATCAAATCGTTGCCATACAGGAGGTAAGCGAGTGCGTTAATAAATTTTTTTAATCTTTTAAATATATTTTAAATAAGTTACACATGTATGGTGTACTTATTTATTTATAATTCACGTTGTAGATTTCTATTTACACACATAGGAAATGGGGTTTTCCTGACCCTCTTGTAAATGGGGTTTTTTTAAAGGTATCCAACAAGTGCTTAGAAACGACGTCGGAGAGTCTTGCCACCTGGACACATAGATGAGCAAGGAAATATGGGTAGAAATGTTGGAGGGGAACAAACAGCATCTTGGAACCCTAGTTACAGTGATCCACAATCTGGCTACTAGCCACATCCACATGGACCATAACAATATTGTCAATATGGTCAAGTGCAACAAGAATAACAATCTTCTGCTTCAAAGTCCTACTCATATGATGACTATGGTCAAACTCAATATAATTATTCACCTCCTCCAAGTTCCTATGATGCCTTCTTCGCATTCCAGGATCCCTATGCCCACCAATATCAATTCAATATGGTGGGCATATGCAATATGGTAGTGGGCCTAGTGGCACTTAAACTGATAACAATGATGGGATGAGGACAGCGACGACACATATCTTGGCAGACATTCCCTTTGGTATTAGAGCCGATTAGTCGAGGTAGTCCTTCAACAACTCTATACTCTTTAAGTAGATTGGTTTTTATTATGAAGTTATTAATTATTATGTTATTTCACATTTGTTGTATTGACTGTTAATTGTTGAGTATTGATTGTTCACAGTTTAGTGTCTACTATTGAACTCCTAAGTCCTAATTCTTAAGTCTTGAGTCTTGACTTCAAGTTAAGTGCATTGTTTATTTTGATGATATTTCTTCATCACATAGTTTTTTTTATAAGCCTTTCATTAGTTTCTAAATTAGCATAACAAAGCAACGTTAATACATGTGAAAAAAATGATCATGGTTATTATTTTCTATTCATACGGAGATATATGACCTCATGCAATGAGGCGATTACTACGCCCCCTTATCTTAGTTACGTTTGAAAAAAAAACAGACACATTCTATCATTTTTCAATATTCTAGATTTTTTTGAAAATTTTTAATTTTTTGTAATGATTTTTTCAAATCACACCACTACGTCGCTGCCGCTACGTGGTGTTTCGGGCTGGCACTACCACTATTTTCATCCTTGATGCGAATACAAAACTTGAGAGATGGCAGGAGACATTAGAATCCAAGGGCTTTTAAAATATGTCATAAAGACAAAATCTATGGATGGATTGCAACTTCAGTGGGCATATACAAAGAGCTAAAACTACTGTGAAAATTGAAGTTATAAGAGATACAACAAAAAGATTCGTTCTAAATTCTAATACCTTGGCTCAATAATTAGAAAGGATGGAGAGTTTGCGGAAGATGTTGAATTTAGGATAAAAGCGAGATGGTTGAAGTGGAGACTTACTTTTGGAGTGCTTTGTGATTGGTATATACCAACAAGATTGAAGGAAAATTTTACAAGATAGTGATTGGACTAGTTATGACTACTTTATCACAACACATAAATAATAAGAACCTACATGCCATAAGCTTAAGCATATCTACAAGCTCAACAAAGTAATATTTCTAGTGGCAAATACTTTTAGATCCACAAAGCAATTCGAGTTGGAAAAAGCAACTTACCAAAACGGCACCACGAGCGTGAGATTGAACTGAGTCGAACAAGATCAGATGGATCATCTAAAACAATTAAAATCTCATTTGAGATATCAGGTCCAAGCCACTCCAAGAAGTCGCCAGAATTCTCCATTCCCAGTAAGAAGTTGTCGTCCTTTCGTCTCATGAAACGGACACTGGGAGTATTACAACGTCAATAGGATAACAATACACACATGAAAAAACCGTAAAATGAAAAAGGAGGTAATGAGAATCAAACAAATTAATTTTTTTTTAATATTAAAAAAAATTAAATTGCAAAAAAAAAAAATCTCCAACTCAAAACCAGCATCAAAGACAACTTAATAAAATAGCAAAGAAACCCCATTTTAATCAATTACACCCATTGAGTCAAACAATATCTGACATTACCTTTATTCTTTCAAAAAAAGAAACATTTCAAACTCATCTAAAATTCTCCTAAAATATTTTTCTAAGAAAAAAAATACAATTGAGATATCAAGAGTCAAACCCTTCTTGATCTTCCCATTCCTAGAAAAAAAAAATTTTGAGCCAGAAATTTAATAAATGCATATAGAGCATTCATAGGCTAGAAACATTTTTTTTTTTTTTTGTAGCTGTGAATTTTATTCCAAAAAAGGAAACAAAAGAAGAGAACGCCACAAACAAACTAAACAGAAACAAGAATACTAAACATCAAAAGAGATTTGTAGCCGAAGCACTCCTTCCCTTGCAAGGTCATCTGCCATCATTAGCCCACCGATTAAAAAGAAGAAAAGAGGCTCCTAGTTGAGAAGAAATATCTTGCACTTCCTCCACCAAGTCCGCCAAAATCCAAGGATACAAGGACTTCTCATATACCCACTGTATTGCTGAAAAAGAATCTCCTTCGATAATTGCCTTATAACCTCCCAACTGACGTAGCTCCCGGCAACCAACCAACAAAGCAAACATTTCAGATCCCATTAGAATCCAAACAATTAACAGGCCCTGAAAAAAAAAATTACAATCTGCCCTGAAAAATCACGAATAACGCCACCAATGCCACCCATCTGAATATGCTGAAAATAACTACCGTCAAAGTTCAGCGTGAGACAGCCAATTGGAGGAGGTTTCCACAAACTTTGATGTCCAAAACTAAGACACCTACTCCCTTGGAAATGGGCTGTACAACGCCTGTTCAGATCTTCTAGTGAAACAACAACAAACTCAACCTTCTTAATTGCCCATTCCAAGACAACCCATATAGTAGACTGAATGATCTCATCTGAAAACCTGCATTTATTTTGAAAAACTCTGTTGTTCCTCTCAAGCCATAACTTCCAACAACCAGCATATAAAATACACTGACAAGCATATTTTCCTTTGAAATGCCACTGCTGAAATAACTCCTTAATTGAAGAGGGCATAACCCAACACATATCAAATAATTGAAGAATAGAAGACCAAACTTTCAGAGCATAGGAACAATGGATCAACAAATGATTTATCGTTTCCTCATCTTGTAAACAAAAAGGGCATCCATTGACAATAGTATAATTTCTTCTTTTCAATTGATCCATAGTAAGAATTTTATTCAAACTCGCCACCCAACATAAAACCAAAACTCTAGGAGGAACAGAAGGATCCCGAAACCGCTTCCAACCCACAATCCTACTATTCACACCGGTCAAAGCATTATAAAAGGACTTCACCGAGAACTGTCCTTTAGCATCTGGCTTCCAAATTCTGACATCCCTTCTTCCCACAGACATATAATTCTTTTAAAGTAAAGAAAGCAGTCTAACAAGTTCCGTTATTTCATAATCCACCAAATTTCGATGGAATTGAAAGGTCCAAACTAAAGAACAACTCACAAATTGATAAAAATCTGCTATAAAGGCCTGAGGATTCTTATCCAGCAAAAAAAGAGCAGGAAACTGACTCTTCAAAGTAGATTTCCCAAACCATTCATTATGCCAGAATTTAATACCCTTACCATCATGTACCCTGTATCTAATCCATTGCCTAAACTCAGCCTTGACAAAAAGAATAGACTTCCATAACCCCGAAGACTTATAATTATGATTAGGAATAAACCAACCATCCCTACCCACCTTATACTTATCAAAAAAGATTTGCTTCCATAACCCATGAGTAAAGTCATCAATCCTCCATAACCACTTCCCAAGCAAAGCTTTGTTCATTTTAACAATAGAATGAATGCCCAACCCTCCTTGCGTAATACGACTGCAAATGATCTCCCATCTCACCAAATGAAATTTCCTCCGTTCAGCTGTATCATTCCAAAGGAAATCACATTGGATTTTCTCTATTCTCCTCATGACAACTTTAGGACACCGAAAGCAAGACATAAAATATATAGGAATACTTGAGAGAACTGATTTAAGAAGAGTAAGATGGCCACCCATCAACAAGTACCTTCCCTTCCACGAACTAAGCTTTTTTATCCAGTCTCTCCACCACTGGATCCCATAAAGATTTCTCCAGTAGCCCCAAACACAAAGATAAGCCTAAGTATTTAGAGGGAAAACTACCAACTCTGCAACCAAATACATTGGCCAAACAATTAACATGATTTTCCTCCGTACGAATTCCAACCAACTCACACTTCCCATAGTTAATCTTAAGACCCGATAACATCTCAAACCACCTCAAAATAAGTTTCAAATGCTCCACCTGTTCTAGAGAAGCATCACATAAAATGATTGTATCATCCACAAATTGTAAATGGGTTACCTCATAGTCAGCATTATCAATAGAAAAACCAGAGAGCAACCTTGACTGATTTGCCCGATCCAATAACGCATTAAGTGCTTCAGCTACAATGACGAAAAGCATAGGAGAAAGAGAATCTCCTTGAAGCATTCCTCTAGAACTGCTAAAAAAGCCTTGGGGGAACCATTTACAAGAATGGAGAAATGAGCAGACGAAAGACAACTCTGGCACCACCCACACCATTTAATACCAAACCCCATACGAGCCATCATGTACTGCAAAAAAACCCCAATCTACCATATCATAGGCCTTCTTAAAATCCAATTTACATACCAAACCAGGACGATGATGCTTATATCTTGAATCTATACACTTATGGGCAATAAGTGCACCGTCTAGAATATTGCGACCATTAACAAAAGCCCCTTGAACATCTGAAATGAATTCCAGCAAAACTCTTCGTAAACGATTGGCCAAAACTTTAGCCAAAATCTTGTATATGCTACCAATCAAACTTATAGGTCTGAAATCCTTCAAAGAAAAAGAACCTTCTTTCTTAGGAATCAGAGAAATAAACGACGCTCCCAACTCTTTAGTGATGACACCATTCTCATGAAACTCATTGAAAAAAATATGCAACTCATCTGATAGGAGATTCCAAAACTGCTGGAAAAAGATAATGGGAAACCCATCTGGACCCGGAGCTCAATCCCCTCCAAGATTAAACACAGCTTCCTTTATCTCATCTCTGGAAGAAGGACTTTCCAAAGAAGAAACACTATCAGTAGAAAGGCACCTGAGAGTAATACCTTCTAACCTTGGCCTCAACCTCTTATCACCAGTATAGAGCAGCTTAAAGAACTGAACAATTTCCTTCTCTATATCATTTTTAGACTCCCAAACTCTACCTCTAAAAGCAATACATGTAATTCGGCTAACTCGCCTTCGGGCACTCGCCATGGCAAGGAAAAATCTAGTATTACGATCTCCTTCTTTTAACCATTTATTTCGAGACCGTTGCTTCCATTTAATTTCATCTTAAAGAGTCAACCTGTAAAATTGCTCTTGAAGATTCAATCTATTAACCCTATCATCGTCATTTAAAAACCCGTCTTCTTCCTTCATGTCAAAATTGTGAATTTGATCCAGCAGACAGCAGTAGATTTCTCCTTACTTGAATATTGCCAATAACTTCCTTATGCTAACTTATCATTTTTTGCTTCAAGAATTTAAGTTTTTGAAACAACTCAAAACCCATTCATCCTTCCACCTTCTATTCATTCCACCATTCATTGACATACTTCGAACAATCCTTCTCATGAAGCCACATTAGATCAAATATGAAAGGAGGGGGACCCCAATCTTCCTTACCTGTTTCATGAAGTAAGGGACAATGATCTGAAATAGGCCAAGCTAAAGCTCTTTGAGTACAGTCAAGAAATAGATCTAGCCAATCTGTTGAAACTAAAAACCGATCAAGGCGACCCATCACAGGAACCGCTTGATTATTACTCCAAGTAAAATCAGCTCCTCCTAGAGGTAAAACAACAAGATCCTGCTGGCGAATCCAATCTGAAAAATCCCTCATAGCTGTAGTCATCACACAACCACCCTTTTTCTCATTAGGAAATCTAATAACATTGAAGTCTCCAGTCCACCCAATGCCCAAGGTTTATTCCACTTTCTAGCCACTTGAGACAACTCTGCCCAGAAATCACCACTGCCATTAGAATTATTTGGCCCATAATTAGAAGTAGCCATCCATTCCACATTTTTCCTAGCATCTCTGAACAACACAGACCCACAAACTCATCATCTAGTTTTTGCCAAAGAGGAGTTCCAGGCCAACAAAATCCCTCCTGCTGAACCCACTGAAGGACTCATGAAAAATTGGCCACTAGGCCAAGGGCAGATTGATGATTGATCTGAACACTTGAACATTGATGTCTACCATTTTAGTTCCTTGAATAAATAAACACTCGCCCTTAATGGATTGAAAAAAATCCTTTTATCACTGCTCTTTTCGAAGAAGAATTCATGCCACGAACATTCCATGAGACCAGCTTCATATTCCTACCAGTTGCACACCCATATTTTTATCACCAACCGGACGATCATAATTAATAGACAAAGCCAATTTATGCAACTCCCGTTGAGTTTTTTCTTTTTCTACGTTCCTTAATTGCTTGTTGCTGACAATTCACTTTCTCCTGTTGTATCATCTGCCGTATAAAACTCCTCATTTGCCCTAATCTGCCTTCCAAAGAAATCCCCAAAATCTGAGCTATCTTAAGCATTTTGCCTTCAAGAATCCTATCCGCTTCCTGACCTTTACAACTGAAACCAGCATAATCTGACGACACCATTGCCAAAGGTTACACCTGATCTTTTGTATCTTCATCCATCTGGTCATCTTCAACGCTTAAAGTATTAGCATTTGAAGGTAGATCTAGGCTTGAAACATCACCATCGTCATCATTGAAACCTTGTCATCCTTTCTATTTGGGGTTGGCTTAGTGAGTTCTACTTTTCCACTCAACTCTATTTGCAGCCATGTTCGCATCAACTACAATCTTTCATGTTCTTTCTTAATACTTCATTCAAGGACTTTAATGGTCTCCTTTTTTTTACTAGTTCTTTGAACATGTAAACTTTTAATATATGTTACAATGGTTTTTTTAGTCTTCAATCTATGTGCCCATTGCCGATACCTAACAGGCCCCTATGTGCTCATTCTAATTCTATCCACTTTCTTGAAACTCTAGAGTATGCACATTTTTGAAAAATGTGTTTTTGCTTCTCATTTCTTTGTCGCCTAACATGCAACTCAATACAACATAGCAGGTTTATCTATTGTCTTAAAGAAATACCCATTTGATCAAAGTGGAAGCCGTCGATCGCATAAGCATAGTTTTTCAAATGGCGAGATATGATGCCCATATATGGCAGGGATATAGATTTTACTCAAAAAAAAGGTGAGTACTGAATATGATACAACAAAATACTTAACGTGCCATGTCAGCGAAAATCTTATTTGACTTGGCCTCCCAAAATGGTTGGCCCAATCGGCCCAGTTGAAATCCCACATTTTTGCTACTTATTACGTCCCAAAACCCTCTCGCAATCTCTCTCACCACCTTTTGCAAGATGAATGATGGGATAGAACTCTCACTCTCTTTTCTCTTACTTTCATTTTTTTAGGGTGTTTTTTTTTTTTTTCAATTTTCCTTTTCTAATGTGCTTATGAAGAACACTCTCTCAATGGTTTTTCCTTTTTCCCCTTGACAATTTGCTTATAGACCTAAAAAAATCTCCCCTTGACAGTTTGCTTATAGACCTAAATATCTGTCTCTCTCTCTCTCTGTGTTGCCAAGAAACAAAAGTTCATTTTCCTCTTTTTCCTTTTGTTTTAAGGAGAAAGCAATCACCAAATTAACCATGGCATTACAAACTGCATTCCTTATGATGCTTTCTGGAATTCCTTTTTTATTTCCATACATTCTCCTTTTTGTATTTACAAACATTGAGACAGCTTAGTAAAGGGTCATGCAACTTGAAATTTGCAAAAGCTCTCCATCAAAATAGTACTAGTCATTGCCCGTGCCTGAAGGCACGACGCACCACGTTTTGAGCACAACTAAATATGGGGAAAACCAAACCCATACGCCCATAATTTAACAAATTTAACCCAAATTTTCTCTGTGGCCCATCGAATCAATCAGCTTCAAATCAAGCCCGGCCGAATTTTTTTTTTATAGGTAAAACAGCCCAGCCAATTGGACCCTTGTTTAACCACCATTGAAAACCAGAGTGTCCCACTATTATAAGCAGTCTAGTTCAATTGCATGCAAGTCACGTTTGCATCTGCTACCAAAACAATCTAAGTTAGCTCAGATTCCACAATCCGTGAAAAACAGTATATATATGTGAAGGGGCAAACTGGTAAGTTGTGGGCCCAAATTCCACACCGTTCAATCACTCAATTGCAATCATAGCCGTGTATTTAATCATATCTTTACTTGCATAGAAGTTTTGAAAAGATAATGGCACGTTTCGTAATTTCACAGAAAACCAAGGGCACTCCCATATCCTCTTGTCCTTTGTAATAGGATCTTGAATCTCTCCTCAGCCTTAGGATTTATGTACAAAAATATGTATATAAATCCAAGGGTCCAAAATATCCAAGGATTCAAAAACTGAGCTCCCTTATTATATAGATGCTTCTGTAGTTATGTATCTGGCTAATTGTTGTTAAAAGCCTAGAATTTGTATCTCAAATCCAATGATTCCTAATGAATCCTAAATATCGTTATCTATGCAACGAACTCATTTACATGTGAATCTTAAGCTTCAGGTGTGGATCTTGTGATTAATTACTTTTTTTTACCAAATCTTACAATTTAAGTGATTCATTAGGTGGGAATATCAAAAACCAAATGGCAAACATTAATGGTTTTTTACTTATTTTCTGTTTGGGCTTTAATTTTAAGACACTATCTAGCAAGAAAAGAAAACTCTTAGGGCTTGTTTGTTTGCATTAAAATACATAGAATTCATACCATTAGCAGTTAAAAATGAAGATCAAAGGTTAATTTTAAAAAATGACCATCAAATAATCATTCCTTTTGAAGAAATATAATCAAAAGAAGATAGGAAATGAACTCCTAGGGTTATGGCTGGTTTATTCATTTCCCCTCTTCTTTTTATTCTATTTCCTGTAATAAGAGGAAAAGTTATTTGATACTCATTTTTTACAAATTCACATTTTATCTTCATTTTTAACCACTCACGGTATGAAATCTAAGTATGCAATTCCTATGTATTATAATGCAAACAGACAAACCCTTAATATTCTGTGAAATTTTGGAGAGGTTTAAGAGAAAAACAAGGAATAGGTGCGTCATTAAGAGCGTTCAACCATATGTATGGGGTTTTTTCCATCATCATCGTACTACTCATTGTGCAAGCAAATGGCTCAATAGGGATCAAAGACAAATAGGAAACCTTGTTCATATGAGTTCCTTATTCTTAGAGATGTTAGCATGTTGGAAGCCATCAAGTTATTAGTGTGTGTTTACTTAGAGTAGAAGTTTTAGCACACAAAAGGGGAAAAACCATGCAATATCTACCCATGGAACACTCATAATAATACAAAAAAAAAAAAAACTGAAGGTCCGTGTTAAAGAAAATCTATGACCATTTGGCCCTATCCTTTGTCTTCTGTTTCAAATCTTATAAGAAAACCGATGTGGGTTTTGTCCATGGCGTAGTTTTTTTTTATCATGTGGGACCAATACCAACATTCCAATCCATCGAATTCCATTAGAAACCATGGAAACATCGAAACCCACCTCATACAAACCAAGAAAAAGAAAAGAAATGCATGTGACACAAATAGAAGAAAACAGAGGTAGAAACGAAAATTACCTGGTTGTGGAAGACGAAGACGAGTATAGATATCAATCGTCTGAGGAGGGAGAAAGGAAATTGATTACAAAGAAAATGCGGAGAGGAGGACGTAAAAGAAGAAAAATTAGATCATATGATAAGACGCAGCTGTTTGGCATTTCGTGATTTCAAAAGTTACCCACTGGGCCGTACTATGTGCGTTTCCCACCTCTTCATCGGCGGATAATAGATCATCTGGAATCTGGATGGCTCGTGTCAACGTTTATGCCAACGCGGACCGTTGGATGTAGACAAGTATCAATGATGCAGTGCTCTACTGCTCTGTGTATATTTGACATATGGTCCACCTTTGACTAAATCAAGCCGTCAAAATAATACCATTCGACGTCACAATCAGCCCAATTTTACACAATGGATCATGGAAGAGAGGATTATGATAGTACCTCCGTTTTTCTGTTTTTATAAAGGAATATGTAGCATACAAATAGAGTAAGAAAAGTGGAGTGGAAAAACAAAGAAGATCCATAATTAGAGTTAGGGTTGTAAATGGGTTTTCAATTCTTTGATTATCCGAAGGTTTCGACCCGTTAGGATCGGGATTTGGATCCTTATTTTAGTCCCGATAAGAAAATGGTTCCGGTTCTAAATCCTTTTTTTTTTAACCGATACCTAATCGGGTCCAGTTCCGGATCCACAGTGGCTCAGACCCGTGGACCCGATGCCTGATCCAATATACACTAACATAAGGTAACTTTAGTATGTGAGAATAGAACTCACACTTAAAATGTTCGTGTGGTTAGGAAGTCCAATTTTAACCCGGAGGTCCTGCCTTCGAATCCCTTGAATGCCTTAACCAATACATAGGGCTAAGGTAACTTTAGTATGTGAGAACATGACCATTTTTACTTTTCTACTTCTCATTGCTGATTTTTACTTTTCTACATCTCATTGCTGGTTTGGATGTGATTTCTGAGTTTTTGTAAAAGTGTATGTTATTGATAGATGAAATGTCACCTTAGTGTTTGCAAGTACTTGATCCAATTGAAATGTGGAAAAAGTATATTTTTTTTAAAAAGAAAAATACAGGTATTAGTCTAGACCCGGAACCGGAACCAGACCCGCCTCACAAATGGTTCCGGTTCTGGTTCCCATTAATATTATCGGTTCGGGTGCCGGTTCCATCCTGGACCCGGACCGAAACCGACTCGTTTATAACCCTACTTTGAGTATGTAGCATACAAAGTAAGAAAAGTACGGTGGAAAAAAAGAAGATCCATACTTATGGTCAAGATTGGCTCTGAAATCCTTGGCTTTTTTAATATAATATAATTGAATTCTTAAAGCCAGTCAATCACAAATTAGGTCTCATATTTAAAAACAGTACCTTATATGTAGGGATTTTCATGGCCTAGTCTTAGGCCAGCCCAATTTTAAAACATAGGCTTGTACCTAGCCTAAGACTAGTCATTCGGGCAAGACCAAACTAGGCTTTTTATTAATTGTTTGGGCATTAATTCAAACAATGATTTAAATAAATTATACTACTAAATTAGAAGCATTTTTTACTCAGGCCGGACTTTCATCTTTCTTTTGCTTAATCCAAGCCTGACTTACCCGAATATTAAAGAGTCCCACATCATATATCCAAGCCTTGCTCGAGCTTGGCCTATCCCATGAGCACTCTTACTTATCTGATTAATTCTCTACTATTTTATATTATTAAGAGAAAAATTTCCTAAAGTTGCAACTAGATCCAAACCATTTATCCTGTAATTGTAGATGAAACCATATATGAAAGGTTATATTTCTATTTACTTGAGCCACATGGCCCGCATCTAAAGATAGAGGTGCCAAAAATCATGAAAATCGAAATCATACTTTAAGTTTTCAAAAGTAAATTACAAACTACAAAAATATAGGTGATTAGAATCAACCAATACACTGGATTTTTCTCTCTGTTTTGGTATTAGCCACATGTAAAGCAGTACGCTTCTATCCTGCTTTTCTCGAGAAGTGGACAATGACTTTTTTTTTTTGGGCATTTGGGCGGAGGTCCCTCAACTGTGATTTTTATTGCAAACGGTCCACACCATTTTATCGTACTGACGGCAGTCCTTTTATAAAAGTAACTCATTGAAAAAGACAAAAACACCCTTGTACACGTCAGCAAAATCAGAATCAGACAATTTATCTGAGTTTTGGCAAAGCTCAGCAATAATTCAAATAAACTTTTCTCATTCCATTGAGGTTTGGATGGCGTTAGAGTTTCAGAACGACAAAGTGGTCTTCATGAAGTTTTTAGAGGACATCTTAAGCTTTTCAGAAAGGTCTGGTTCGCAAAAATTCAAGTTCGTTTAGGCCTCTAAGCGTTGCTTCAAAATAAAGCCGGAAAAACCGATCCAAATTCCTATTTTTACCAGTAAACTTCAATGAGCCATAACTTGAGTTTCCGAAGTCCAAATTGGGTGATTCAAAACCCTAAAATCATCTACACATCTAGGGCTACAACTTTCATGAAGAGACCAAGTCAAGATTCCACCGTTATATCATAGAAAAATACCTCACAAGTTGGACACAAACTCAGATAAATTTGTCTGAGTTTTATCAGAAATTCAGATAAATTTGTTTGAGTTTTGCCAGAAACTCAGATAAATTTGTCAAATGAACTTCTCTCATTTCATTGAGGTTTGAATGGCGTTAGACTTTCAGAACGACAAAGTGATCTTCATGAAATTTTTAGAGGACGTCTTAAGCTTTTCAGAAAGGTCTGGTTCGCAAAAATTCAAGTTCGTTTGGGCCTCCAAGCGTTGCTTCAAAATAAGGCCAGAAAAACCGATCCAAAATTCTTATTTTTACCAGTAAACTTCAATGAGCCATAACTTGAGTTGCCGAAGTCCAAATCAGGTGATTCAAAACCTAGAATTATCTACACATCTAGGGCTACAACTTTCATGAAGAGACCAAGTCAAGATTCTACCGTTATGTCATAGAAAAATACCTCACAAGTTGGACACAAACTCAGATAAATTTGTCTGAGTTTTATCAGAAATTCAGATAAATTTATCAAATGAACTTCTCTCATGCCATTGATGTTTGGATGGCGTTAGAGTTTCAGAACGACAAAGTGGTCTTCATGAAGTTTTTAGAGGACGTCTTAAGCTTTTCAGAAAGGTATGGTTCGCAAAAATTCAAGTTCGTTTGGGCCTCCAAGCGTTGCTTCAAAATAAGGCCGGAAAAACCGATCCAAAATTCCTGTTTTTACCAGTAAATCTCAATGAGCCATAACTTGAGTTTCCGAAGTCCAAATCAGGTGATTCAAACCCTAAAATCATCTACACATCTAGGGCTACAACTTTCATGAAGAGGCCAAGTCAAGATTCCACCGTTATATCATAGAAAAATATCTCACAAGTTGGACACAAACTCAGATAAATTTGTCTGAGTTTTATCAGAAATTCAGATAAATTTGTCTGAGTGCAGAGAGAGATTTGGATAGAGAGAGATTTTAAAACCGATTCTATCTTTGAAGAAATGAAATAGAGAGAATCAGAAGTCATGGCATGGTGGCGATGAAAAGTGCTCTGCAACGATACTCCAAACCATGGAAAGGAATGGAAAATGGAAAATGAGAGAGAAGAAGAAGGCAGGAGTTCGAATGAGGGTTGAAAGGGGCAAATTAGTCATGAAAATATATGACGTGGCATATTAGGGACCTTTCACCAAAGTATCTCCAGCTGTCTGGACTAGAGACATTAGAGAAAAAGTTGTTGTCCTTGATGCCTTAGAAGACCGTGCGCAGGGACTTTTGGCTAATTTACCCTTTTTTTTTGCAATAAGAACGTTTCCAATTTTTTGGTCTGGATTAATTCCTCATGGGCCAGAAGAAAGCCGGATAAACTCCCCTATAGCCCTAATATAATAGTGTAGTTTCGAACCTACAACCTCGGAGGTGCAAACCGTGGTCCTAGGCCAACTGAGTTATCCTTGAAATTATATAAGTGAAGTTAAAATAGACATGATGACTTATTATACTTCACCATGTTTAGTGAAAGTGACAACACTTACCTTTAATCCTATGTGCTCTTTCTTATTATAGCAAAAAAAAATGTGATAAATTTTGACCAAGTCAACTTTACAACTAACAGTACTTGTTGATCCACCCTTTTTTCTTGGGGATTATTACCGTACGGACAGCCCTATACATGAGAATTACCCCATTAAAGATGAAAAATCAAAATTTACCTAAAAGAAGTTCGTACACAAGAAAGGCACAAAATTTACCTAAAGAATTCTCACCAACTTCCATCCCATCTGTCCGTTTCATCTTCTCCAGTTTTTCAAACTGAGGAGGTACGATGAAAGTTTTTCAAACCGAGGAGGTCCATTTCATCTTATCCATTGTATTTCACTGAGTTCCGTTTCATCTCCGTGTTCGCTGTAGAACTCCGTTTCCATCTCCGTTCCGTTAGGATATTACCATTATATCTTTTTTCATCCTCACTTTCTATATCTTATTCATCATAGCAGGTACTTTTTTTTTTTTTGAATTTCTATGTTATAATACCATGCATGAAGTTGTTACTCACAATAAGGCATTCTGAGTCTTTATAAGTACTAATATTGTGACATTATATTGCTCCTCCAACGAATTCGATGGTAAAATTCGTCCAATGATTACTACATATTACCAACTGATTACTATAAAACTCATAACAACGCATAACAACCCATGCAAATTTTTATTAATAAAATATATCTTATTTTTATTAAGATGTCAGATGTTGATTTGTGTCTTATACTGCACTTTGATGGAGAGCTAGACGTGGATCGCTCACATCCAATTTATAACGGTGGAGAGCAGAAGCCTGTTTTTGTCTGTATCAACACAACCTACAATTCCCTAATGGAAAAGGTTATAACCGAAACCAATTGGGAGATGAAACATGGGTACCCTTACATGCAATACATATATCATACAGGCCGGAACTTCACATTGGTAGGCCTAAGAGGTGATGACGATATCATGAGAATGTTCAGATTATTTCGAAATGGAGTTGAACCTATCTTTTTGTATATCCATGGAAGTGATTTCGTAGCTACAGACCATCAACCACCAAGTTTAAGGTATGTAATAAATCACATTACTGCTTGATATCTATTATTCTATTTTTTTGATAGCTAAGTCAATTTGGATGCATGGTAGGAGTACAATATCTCAATTAGAGCTAGATGATGAGAAGGTAACAAGAAGTATTGGCTCAAGGAAGAGATCGTGTCTAAATGAAGCTGATATAAACACTTCAAGTGTTCTTGAGTATGAACAAGATGAGGTAACGAGAAGTAATAAACTAAGGAAGAGTTCATTCATGAATGAAGCTGATATAAACCCATCAAGAGTTCTTGAGCACGAACAAGATGATGATAAGGTAACAAGAAGTAATGGCGTAAGGAAGAGATTGTTTATGAATGAAGCTGATATAAATCCATCAAGTGTCCTTGAGGATGAACTCATTCCGTTTCCAATTACTAAATCCAATAGTTTTGCACTAAAACTTTTGAGATTTAGTTTCTGAATATTATTTCCATCAATGTGTTTATGATTGATCATCCATTATGCAGGTTTGATGTATCGGGCACCGAACCTATTCAGTTCGATTTAAACAATCCCTTGCCATGTCCTACTTCCCCACTGCGTGAAACCCATGATTTTATCATGGTAGAAAATGGAGCATGTGAAAATGGAGCATGTGTCGCAGAAGTTAACCAAAAGTTGTTGACGAGCTTCTTCAATCGTAGTCAACCAAAAGTGGTTTTTCAGTCTTTTTTGCCACATTTTAAAAAGCGGGAACTCGAATTTGATAGATTCCATATCTTGCTTGATTGGACGTCCAATCTTCATTCTGGAGTATGCCCATATCTGTTGAGATATAATCATCTCAATAAAGTTATATTTTCAATATTTATGATAATCAATCAATTATCTTTTAATTTATTCTTTACCTGAAGAAGTTGGAGGGCCCCACATATTGTTCTTATGCCATCCTTCAATCGAGTGGCCTTCGACAATGTTCTGTATAAATTTGCAAGGCAAGCAGGAGCCCATGCATATACTTGAAAGGTCTCGAATAATTCCAGAAGGTAGGCAGGCCCCCTTGAGCCCGACGTGAACCCACAAACTTGGGATGCAACAAGGCAAACTAGATATGCCCTAGTATGCCTATTTAAATTCTCTTCAGACGCATTCTCTGGGGCCTCAACAAAATTTTTATGAAACCATGTCAGCTTGAGTTGTCCACCCTCAATGTCTGTGGGATTGGGCACCTTCCCCAATAATGAATTGCATACTTCCTCAATGATGGGTCTCTTAGTATATGTACGGCCTATAATTGGTGGACCATCAATGGGTAGGCCATAAATATGCCACATCTTCAAGTGTAATGGTGGCCTCTCCAGACTGAAAATGGAAGGTATTTGTTTCTGGCCTCCACCTTTCAACTAATGCACTTATCAGCGAATGGTCAATTCGCATGTGGCTAATCTGTGAAAGATGATGGAGGCCGGTCAATCTCACACTCTCGTATTGCCTATCATTCAGTTTCCAAAATCCCTTCTTAGGGTTAGCGGGAATACATCTGTAGACACCTGGTTCCCTGCCATTCCATATTGCTGTAGAAATGTGATTATCTTGTTCTGTTAATACGGATGCATCAATAGGACCAGGACCAGATTGAACGGGTTCCATCTGCCAAGCATAACTCGAACTCGAATTAAGTTGAAACAACAAAACACAAAAAAATAGAAAGCAATTTAACAAGCAATCTAACATAAAAAAAAAAAGAATTTATTTCAGCTCACAATATATTGGAAAAATTGTCATAGAAATGTTAGTACAAATAGACTTCAGGTTTGGATGGATATTTCAGTGCCTAAGCAGTAGATTTTCATAAATTCAAATCAAGTCAAATAGAGTTATTAAAAAAAAGAGGCAAAAAAAAAATAAGAAACCAATGTTTGGTAATGCACAAATCTTTCCTTAATAGACCATGCCCTTTGTTTGCCTCTTTACTGTTTACTTAGTTGTATTGAATTTGATCTCTCCATAATCAGACACATCAAAAGAGTAACATTAAATAATTAGTCTTGAGGCTTGCTGAAATCTACCAGTAGCATTCCACAGCAGTTAAACAAAAACATTAAAATAGTAAGAAATATACATTCTTTCATGGATGTATATCTTTTAATATAACATTAAATAATTGGCATTGGGGGTTGCTGAAATCTACCAGTAGCATTCCACAGCTCATCAACAAAACCATTAAAATATTAAAAAATCTACATACATGAAAGATTTTCTAATACGTATATTTATGAAAACTATATATGAGCAGGATCTGCAAAAAATGCAAAAGCCAAAAAGATACAAATATGGCTACTTCTTTGCTACTTATTTTCTTTTCGCTCTTCTTACCATCCATTTGCTTTTGAGCATGAAGAAAATTTGTTTAGATGGAAAACAAACAAACACCCTCACTACAAAAATATTGGGGTATCTATATGTTAGTATTATAGTTGCCATCATAAATTTAAAAAATATAATAATAATAATAATGGAGGAGATGGTGGAGTGCCTGAAAATTAAATAAATACAATAATCATGGAAGATGATGGAAGATGGTTGAGTGCATAAAGCGAAAGCTGTCGCCATAACGAGAACCAGGTCTCGCTATAGCGACAAATGGCTCTCGCTATAGCGAGACCTGGTTCTCGCTATAGCGAGACCTGGGTCTCGCGGTCTCGCCAAATCGACACCTGCAAGGCGGGAGCAGGGAGGAGAGGGAGGGGATTTTTGCATGTATACATTAAAAAATCATGGTCGCATGTAAACATTAAAAAAAACCATAGCTACAAATCCCAATTTCTTTTTCAAAAGATGGCATTGTGATTTAGGTCTTTTTACCTGCAGCAGCTGAGAATGAGCGAGAGGGTTTGTGCCTGAGAGTGAAGGATGTAAAGTCCAATCGAAGATCCAACACGTTACACAGTTTAAGAAGATGATGATTACAGTAAATGGGGTTTCCTGCAATATCCATATCAAGACGATGACAATAGAGCAAAAGGAAAAAACAATGGAGGATCGACGAAGGAGATGATGATAACAGTAAAAGTAAAAGGGATTTTTACCGAGTTGAAGATCGCTTCGTGCTGTTTAACCTAGGTTGAAAGGAAGGGAGTAAAATTTTTTTTGAGATATCACACAGGTTTAGGATACATAAGCATCCTTCGATATCCTAAATACTTGGGATATCGAACGGTTCGATATCCTAAACACATAGGATATCGCTCCAAAAAGGTATTTTCGTCTCAATTTTGGCCTTTTTTGTATACGAACTTCCTTTGGGTAAATTTTGATTTTTCATCTTTAATGGGGTAATTCTCATGTATTGGGGTGTCCGTACGGTAATAATCCCTTTTTCTTGTGCAAAAAGTACTCGCACACATACAACCACAAAAGTTCCTCACCATCAGCACAGATGACAGATCCCTGCTTTTTCTGCCAAAGGGGGATGCCTCCCTAGTTTTTAATCCACCCACTCTGTCACCTATAGTTTAGGTCATACTATCTGGACAAATGTTTTACCATTTCTTAATTTTTATTTAACATATTTTGCCCTTTTATCTTTTACATGGTGATGTGATCAGTGATCAGTGATCATGTGATATTGTCACATTTACTCCACTATAGATCATGTAAACAAAAGTAAATTAGTGACAAACTCACAACACAACTCTTCAGTGGAGTAAGTACTACTATACCTTGTGATAATGATGGATTCGCTGCTTGTTTCCCGCAGAGGTACTTCCACAACTCAAGCTTTTGGCTCTTTGCCTCGACCACACGCTTGGGTGTCTGCTGTAACTGCTGATGCCAAAGGGACCCGCCTCTAAATCCAATGGCTTCAAATTCAAGTATTCTATTGTATCAGGGTCGTGGATGATCGCTCAGTCCTTGCAAAAAGAATTTCCATCTTTGCCTTTATTTCACTTCTGTTGATTTTGAAAATGAGTTTTCACATACTAGTTTTCCTAAAACTCGATCTACCCAATTTCAAGATCTAAATTTAGATAATGCCATCAGAGTTTATTGACTTTGGTCAATATTTATTTTTTAACTTTTTTTTGCCATAGATCCCATGAGATCATGGATACAATGTATGTGACTGTCTCGTGATGTTATTGATTTTATGCAGCATCTTAGAGAAAAAAAAATTTCCGAATAATAGAACAAAAAAAAATGACAAAATATCATTTTTTGTATTATGCGGAAAAAATGAATTCGCTTGCTAACTGAAATAAATCCCATGATATATATTATGGGATATGATGCAAAAAAAGTTAGAAACATATATTGGTCAGAGTCAAGTGACCCTGGTGGCATTATCTGATTTCACTCATAAAATTAATAAAATCGGGTTTAAGGATGACTAATATGTCAAAACCCCTATTAAAAATCTCATGCCATTTTGAACGAGGCTCCTATAGTAGAACATGGTGCTGCAATGTGACCATTGAACAAACTTGGAAACGATTCAGCCTATTGGGACCCACAAGTTAGTGGAATCAGTTGAGCTCACTACATGAAAGATGAGTTTTTATTTTTTTTATTTTGGTAATGAAGGGTTCCCGACCCTTTAGGCTGGACTAATATCTCCGTGTCCAGAGAGAAGCAGAATAAAACCCCTGTTGCCCTCAGGTGGTAGCACTAGTGGACTCAATTTTCGATTTTCTGAAGAGGGGGGAACCGAAAATCGATACCAAGACCTCTAACTCCAGAAGAGAGAGGAACCGTGGTCCTAACTACTCCAACTCCTTGGGGTTATGAAAGAGGAATTTAATGAAGCATTGAGTAAAGATTAACTCCATTACAAGTCACTTGTGCTACAATTAACATGGAAGTTCATATGATCAGCTGTTTAATTATGACTATATATCATTTGAATTTTGGAGGATGTTTTATCATTAAGTCCCTCCTTACTTTAGTTCTACATATTACGAATACTAAGTCAAATATTTGTTACACATGTATTCTGTTATACCTAAAGATCAGGTCCACTGATCATACAAAATGAAACACATGTATATAGTTACCTTATTCTTCTGATTTCAGTTTTACAATTAAGCACTGTATAAATATGATACAATCGTAATGAGAATATTTTCAAAATTTCTCCACAATATTTGTCATGGTATCAGAGCACAATACTGTCAACAATACCTAACCTTCAGATCTTCATCTGCGACCTCAATTCATCAGATCTGATCTCTGGGATATCTCTCTAGATCCCTCCAACGCATCTCTTTGTCTCTGTGATCTCACCAAAGACGACCACTACTTCTGGTTTCGATTTTTTTTTCGGATCTCTACATCGCTACTGTTACTGGCTCTCTGCCTAGCAATCTGCTTAGCTGCGATGACTTCCAATGTGGAGACCCACCTAACCGATAAGAGTGACGACTCTTCAAGCCCTTACTTTTTGCATTATTCTGATAACCCAGGCTCCATATTAGTCTCGCAACCTTTGACCGGTGAAAATTACTCCACATAGAGTCGAGCCATGGTCATGGCATTGCGTGCTAAAAACCAGACTGGTTTAATCGATGGTTCCATCAAGAAACCATCAGTTAGCACCAATCCATTTCATTCCTTGTGGATACGATGCAATAATATGATATTGTCATGGCTGTTGAACTCCCTATCTAAGGACCTCGCCTCAAGTGTCATCTACACTGAAACGGCGTATGATGTTTGGAATGATCTGAAGGAGTGATTCTCTCATAGTAATGCTCCTAGGATATTCCAAATTCAGAGATCCATCTCCCTCCTTGCTCAAGAACAGACTTCTGTAGGAGTCTACTTCACCAAATTGAAGGGTTATTGGGATGAACTTCAAAATTATCAACCGATGCCCTCATGTTCTTACGGAGCGATGACATCATTGATTGAATATCAACAACGAGATCGTGTAATGCAGTTTCTTATGGGGTTAAATGCTTCATATGCTGCTATCCGTGGCCAAATTCTTCTTATGGAACCAATGCCAACCATCAACAAGGTCTTCTCTCTGGTTATCCAAGAAGAAAGGCAACGGGAAATTCGCACCACGAATCCGCAAAATGCTGAGGCAACTGCCTTTCTCAGCAAGTCTATTCCAACATCAAATGAATATGATAATAACAAAAGGAGTCAAGGACGTGAACGACCCACTTGTAGGCACTGTGGAAAATTGGGTCACACTATCAACAAATGCTTCATACTCCATGGCTTTCCGCCGGGACATGCACAACCCATGTCTCACCAGGCATGTATTTCACAGGCCACAGCCAATCACTCACCTCTCAGGTACTTCTCTTTGCCTTACTTCTACACATAATGTCATTCCATGGATTTTAGACACAGGTGCATCCGACCATATGGTTAGGGCTGTGTCTCATCTCACATCAATCACTTCCCTTGGATCCTCCTCGGTCAAACTTCCAAATGGAAATTTTGTGCCAATTTCACACATTGGGACTGTCAATTTGTCACCATCAATCACTTTGAAAAATGTCTTATGTGTACCTTCTTTCAATTTTAACCTCATCTCTGCCATTAAACTTACACATGCAACAAATTGCTCCATAACATTTTATTCTGGTTCTTTTTTCATACAAGACCTGTCCTTGAGGATGATGATTGGAGCAAGTAAAGAACATAATGGTCTCTATTATTTTCAGTCCATAAATAATGGCATTATACACAGTGTCGCTGCTGCATCCTCTCTTAACTATTGTCACCAGAGGCTAGGACATCCTTCATTTTCTCGTTTGAATTATTTAGCAAAGACTGTTCCTGAAATTTCTATTTCCCAATCTGAACATTGTAACACTTGTCCACTTGATAAACAAACTCGTCTTCCATTTCCCACTAGTCACATTTCCACTACATGCAGCACCTTTTCATTTAATTCATTGTGATATCTGGGGTAGTCACCACACTCCATCACTTAATGGTGCACGCTATTTTTTAACAATTGTGGATGACTTCACGCGTTGTACATGGGTTTATCTCATGACTCATATGACCGAGGCACGTCATCTTATCAAGAGCTTTTTTGCCTTAATTAAAACTCAATTTAACCAGACAATTAAACAAATCCGTAGCGACAATGGTGTTGAATTTTACATGGATTCTTTTTATCAAGAAAATGGTGTCATTCATCAGCGCAGTTGCGTAGCTACACCGCAACAAAACGGCATAGCTGAAAGAAAGCACCAACATATTTTAAATGTGGCTCGAGCACTTCGCTTCCAAGCTCACTTGTCCATTAAGTTTTGGGGTGAATGCGTCCTACTGCTGTTTACCTAATAAACAGAATACTAACACCAATTCTTTCTGGAAACACTCCATATGAGGCACTTTTTCATTCCAAACCATCTTATTCCCATCTAAAAGTTTTTGGGTGCCTTTGCTATGCCTCTACTTTATCCATCCATCGGTCCAAATTTGACCCTCGTGCCCACTGGTGCATTTTCCTTGGTTATCCTTATGGTAAAAAAGGTTACAAAGTGTTTGATTTGGATACACAAACTTCATTTACATCTCGGGATGTAATTTTTCATGAAAACATTTTCCCCTATCAAACACATGTTGATCATTCCTCTTTGGTTTTACCATGCCCAATTCCTGACCAAAACAATTTAGAGCCAGTTGACAACATCATTTTACAACCATCCATTACTTCTCCTAGTGGAATGCCAGCTATGGACCCACCTATACCCGGCCCACACCGTTTAGATAGACCTCGACAGCAGCCCACATACCTTAATGACTATCATTGCCAACTATCCATGAGTTTTAACCCTCTCACATCATCAACCTCTAAGGTAGCTCCTCACACAGGTACCTCACATCCCTTATCACATTTTCTATCATATGATAAACTTTCTCCTACTCACCGTCTCTTTTGTGTAGCTATCTCTTCACTTACTGAACCTAAGTCCTTCACCCAGGCTATGAAATATCCTAAATGGCGTGATGCCATGGTTGCTGAAATTCAAGCCTCAGAGGATAACAAGACATGGACACTTATTCCATTGCCTGCCCATAAGAAACCCATAGGATGCAAATGGGTTTACAAAATCAAATTTAATTTCGATGGCTCCATTGAACGATACAAAGCGCGTCTTGTGGCAAAATGATACAATCAAAAGGAAGGTATAGATTATCATGAGACATTTGCTCCCGTTGCTAAGCTTGTTACAGTCCGTTGTTTATTGGCTATAGCTGTTGCCTGCAACTGGCATTTGCATAAACTCGATGTAAACAATGCGTTCCTACATGGAGATCTCGTCGAAGAAGTCTACATGACTATTCCACCTGGTTTTGCACGAAAAGGGGAGACTAGAGTATGTCGCCTAAATAAATCTCTATATGGGCTCAAACAGGCATCTCGACAATGGTTTGTCAAACTTTCCTCCTCACTTCATGACGCTGGTTTTATTCAGTCAAAGGCAGATTACTCCTTATTTACTCGCTTACATGGTTCATCCTATACTGCCGTGCTTGTTTATGTTGATGATATCATCATCGCTGGTAATGATAATGATTCCATAATTGACCTCAAAGTCTTCTTACAAGGTCAATTCAAAATTAAAGACCTCGGGCCTCTCAAATACTTCTTAGGAATAGAGGTCAGCCGCTCAAGCACTGGCATCTTTCTATCTCTAAGAAAATATGCATTAGAGATACTTGAAGATAGTGGTCAACTTGGAGCACGTCCGGCAACCTTCCCCATGGAACAAAATTTAAAACTCACTGCTTCTGATGGGAATACACTCGACGATCCGACTAGCTACCCTCGATTGATTGGGCGCCTCATCTATTTGACAATCACGCGCCCATACATTCTTTATCCAGTGAATGTGCTCGGTTAATTCATGGACAAACCATGTACACCACACCTTGATGCTGCTCATCGAATCCTTCGCTATATCAAACATAGCCCTGGCCATGGAATCTTACTCCACTCTTCAAATCAGTTGGCACTCGAGGCTTTTTGTGATTCTGATTGGGATAGCTACCCAGAGACTCGTCGTTCCATCACTAGTTATTGCACCACGTTGGGCCATTCTCCTATCTCTTGGAAATCTAAGAAACAAACGAGAGTATCCCGATCATCAGCTGAAGCAGAGTATCGTGCTATGGCAACAACATGTTGCGAAATCACTTGGCTTTTTTACCTATTACAGGATCTTCAAGTATATCATCCGCAACCAGCTTTACTGTTTTGCGACAACAAAGCTGCTTTACACATTGCTGCCAACCCTGTCTTTCACGAACGTACCAAACACATCGAAAATCGATTGTCATATTGTCGGTGAGCAGATTCAATCAGGGCTGGTTCGTACATCCCATATTTCAACAGATCATCAAATTGCCGATGTTTTTACTAAACCGCTTGGCGCCTCTCAATTTCAAACATTGATTCGCAAGTTGGGTATTCATAGTATTTATTCACCAACTTGAAGGGGAATATTACGAATACTAAGTCAAATATTTGTTACACCTGTATTGTGTTATATTCAAAGATCAGGTCCACTGATCATACAAAATGAAATGCCTGTATATAGTTACCTTATTCTTCTGATTTCATTTTTACAAGCACTATATTAATATGATACAATCTAACGAGAATATTATCAAAATTTCGCCACAATATTTGTCACTACACGAGTACACGGATATGCGATCTGTCACTTTTGGAGATTCGCACAAGTCCATGATTAGTCTGAGTTGCAAAATTCAATGTTCATAACCATAACTCTTTAACACTTGTAGGTTTCTGAATAGAACGATAGGATGATGATCTGGTCGAGTTATATATCGTCATAGTGATGGGGCCTCGGACATGGATGATTTGGACTAAAGTAGGTAGTGATATGACCTCAAATATAAATTTAGAGAGCAGTGCAATTATAGGGACTGGACCATTAAATGGCTTGGCCGACCTGCATTTGACATGGTGATTACCATTTACTAAAACCAGAAAGCTGTTAAAACAAGGCTGGGAATATGGTTGACTGCAAAAATATAATTCATGGGGCTAGGACATAGATGTTTCCAATCATATTTGCAGCATAAAATCTACACCATGCACAATCTTTTTCACTTCCAGTGATTTTTAGAAAACACAATTAATAAGAATACTAATTGTAAAGATAAACACTGTATAAAAATAAAGAGCCTACCAAGTCAACGGATCATGAAATCAATGGATTTTTTACATATTAGTCATCCTTAAACCTGATTTTCCTAATTTCATGAAAGAAATTCAGATAATGTCACACTTAAAACATGTATTTGAGGATTCTTTTAGAAGTATAAAAATAATTGAAGATGCTTTTAGTAAAACCCCCTATTATTATTATACACACTCAGCTCAACAAAAGCAGTAAACCCTCAATTTCAGTAGTTGAAAACAAGAGAAGGCAGAGAAATGAACAAACATATTCAGAGTAGAAATAATTCCATGTCAATTTCATTGCTTATAAACCTTTGGCAAAGCTACAAGAGGCACTTAATAATAGTACCACATTTTTGTAGATCAATACAAATAAACACACACACACAAATGTACAAGAGAAGGCAGAGAAATGAACAAACATATTCAGAGTAGAAATAATCCCATGTCAATTTCATTGCTTATAAACCTTTGGCAAAGCTACAAGAGGCACTTAATAATCGTACCACATTTTTGTAGATCAATACAAATAAACACACACACACAAATATACTCTGCTGCAAGCGTGTTTGACAATTAACTAATTAAAGTAAAGTAAAGTGAATCCAGACAAGAAATGACAATGGGTCATATCAAAAGTACACAATTTCAAATCTCCCTCCGAAATTTAAAAAAAAAAAGACAAAAAAGAAACCTCATTTCTCCACTAAAAGGACAAAAATACTCCACTTTTTTATATAAAAAGTCAAAAAGATTTCATACCAAACAACTAAAAATAAAACACCATCATAACACCTTATATTTTATTCTCTCTTGATTTGATGCTTTACCTCACTATACTTCAATTCACCATACATCCAAACAGGCCCGAAAAGCAACATATATACAAGATATCTGCAGCTCATTAACCCTTTCCCTTTTCTCGGAATTCACTTGGATATATCAATACAGAATCCACACATAGACCCCCTTTGGTATGGGTGCAATCAATCTGGGTCATAGAGAACTTTAGCTTGGTCAAAGCATCCGAATGCTCAACCACAAAATCACCCACATGGTAATGGATCCAATCGCCTGGTTTCTCTAAGTAACACTGGGATGATGGAGCATGCTGACCGTCTGAGGTCGACAGTTGAAAGTGCACCGGCTTTTTATCCCACCCGTGGACATGTTCAGAGTTACAGACACGACGGCCAAATCGTTTGGAGGTCCGGCCTAGCTGGATTCTGAAGAAGAGGCTGTAGGTCCCAGCTGGGAAGCAAAACTCAACCTTCCCTTCTACCTGAAACCACCAAGTTTGCTGAAGATATGCAACTGTGTGGAATCTACAAGCAAGGCATGTGGAGCTTAAATCAGAATTATCCTAGCATTTCATTTCAATAACCGATGCACCGAAAGCTTTAGCAGAGAAAAAAAATTGACGCACTGAAAGACTTGGGAATAGTATCACACAGAGAATCGCAAGGGGAAAAGAAAAGACAAAATAATGATACTCAACTAGTTCAAATGAGTATTACAATGAATTGCAAGAGATGATAATGAAAATTTAAAGATACCGGCATTTGCAGTTTGCCACTAAATCACAATTGTCTCTATGTCAAAAGAGTGCACCTATTCACATCCCTTCAAACCCTGCTGTTAAGAAAAGCACCAAAAAAAAAAAAAAAACACCTAACCAATCACTTTCCTAAGCTTAAACTTTAGGAATGAACATGTATCTTGTTTATTTTGCTTCCCTCTGAACATGACTACTTTCTTTTTATCTAGAAAAATTCTCAATCACTCTGTTATAAAAAATAAAAATAAAAAATCTTAATCATTGAGATCTCATCCAGATACAGTTTTGGGCATTCCATGTTCACGTACCCTCTTGACATATTTCACCTAGGGAGTGCCAAAACACAGCCATTATGACCTTGTCCAAGCAAGTTTTGGGGCCTTCATATTAGGCTAAGAGGTTATAAAAAAAAAAACACAAAGCCCTTCTTCACCATCAAATCTCTAATTAAAGGCAGGCGAGGACTTTCTTGCAAACCTATATAAAGAATTCAAAAAATGATGACAAACCTTTTCTCTTGTTGTCAAGCTTTAAAGAGAAGTTGTTTTAACATCTGTAACAAAGAAAACACTTTTTAAACGAATCCTATATCAACATATGTTGAAACAAAAATAGGAAAATGCTGTCGCATACTTCAAAGTATTTGCATGCTATTCACCACTTCTAGAGCCTGTTTTGATCAGGGTCAAATCTGGTCCAGGTAATTAGGTCTTTCTGTTGGCCAGTTAAAAACCAATTGAATCCTAAACATTCAGACGAACCTGAGAATTGGCTGAAACCTTGGGAAGAATGTCTCCTGGGTGGAATTCATTTATCTCCGAACTGAGTAAAAAACCCAACCTATTTAATGAAAATTGTAAGAAATCAACTATATCTTCTCATGAGAAGTAGCCAAAAAAGGCATAAATTCATACATATTTGATAATAAACCAAACAGACCATCGATGTATCTCTATTTGATTATATATATCTTTCTAACTCGCTTTGGAAAAGGTCACTAAGAACAGCTGCTCAAAATGAGGTGAGTCTGAAATACAATAGTTACCATGTCTGTTCTTCAGCTAAAACTGCTCCTTTATTGAGGTCCTTCATGCTGTTAATCAATTGTCAACTGTGAAACCGATGAACATCTTTGCAACCTCAAAACAAGGAAAAACATTTGGCACAGAAAGACAACCCTATCTTGATGATATGTAAGGTGAATAGATGAGACGAGATCTGAAGTCCATTACCAGTAATTATAGAACAGTTGTCATGACATCGAGCTAGATGTAATAAAATTTTGGGATCACACAAGTTTCTTTTTTTTTAATCTCTATTGTATGCTCCTATGAAGATGTGTAGATAACTTTAATAAAACCGTATGGATGTGTCATCCTGTCAAGTTCTTCAGGCCATGTTTCACACCAACATGTGATTGAGCATAAACTAAGTTGCTGACAGCAAATTTAACCTCGACAATCTGATTTCAAGGCTTCACAGCATCTAACAAACTTCGACCACCAAGATCCCATGGGAACTACTTTGAATTTCTACAGCACCCATTAAATGAAGACAGCTTCCATCATGACATTGCATGATACCCATGCAAGCAATTAATTTCTTCTTGACTACTTCTCTCATCCATCTCAATTGTAAGTGCTTGTATAACTATTCCCTTTTGGTTATGCACACATCAGATGCATTCTCAATAAAATCGTAACTACTTACATAGCTAGCTGCTCCATTTTCATACCCTATTCTTGCTAAGAAGACTTGATCAATTAGGAAATCCTCGTTTTCTATAAAATTGTAAACTAAAAGATTGCAAAAAGAAACTGATAAAAAAATACCCTGCATACAGAATAAGGCCACAACACGAGCGAGTGGCAATTTCTCAATAGAGGGCAAACTTGGATGTTTGCTAAATTATTTTCAATCGAATATAACTGAGGCCACCAGCAGTGTGCTCTTCTCCTGCTCAAGTCTGTAAGTGGTCAAATTTTCTTCCCTTTAATCGGGCAAAACCACATCCAACCAGACATGTCTAAGTGGAGCATCATAAAAAACACCTTAATCTTGTTAATCAATTTGAGTCACAGTAGCACAAATTCAAAACTTGATAAAATACCAAGGAACACACTGAAAAGAAGCCACATCTTAAAATGAAAGAAGAACCTTTCATTTCTTAGAGCCCATTAAAACCCAAATTATGAATTCAAAATCAGATCTCACTTTGTAACTCTATGTACAAACCTTGCACTAAAATAAAAAACATTCATCTGGAGTATTAAAAAAATAACCCCAGAACTTGAAAAGAACAAACCCATGAATTGCATCAGGAAAAACACAAGTCCATCAGCAGCTCAGAATCAAAAGGTAAAAAGATCACCTTTTTCTTAGAAATCTCACCTGGACTCCTCTGTTGGAATATACTTCCAGTATCTCCGATCATCAATCCCAGTAATTGACAGCGCCTTGGCAGAAATTGACATGCATATCCCACCTGAACTCTTCTCCAACCAAACCACCTACAAACCCAAACCCACATATAAAATAAAAATTCAATCTTTCTCAAATCAAAAACAGATAGACCAAGATATAACAATAAAAAACCAACCTTTGTGCTTCCATCAAATGGAATCGGCCGACAAAGCCTCGCATAGATATCCTTCTTACTAAAATCCGCAGGAATCTCACCAAACAGCTTCTCTATAAGGTACCGATAGTTCTTGGGTAGCTTGGATTCCCAAACAAAGTCCGCAGACGCCGCCCCGCGGAAGGATTGGCTCAGCCGCGCCAATCTGCAGATGTCAGTGGGGCTCAAGTGCACCAGAACTGATGCGACGCAGCCTTCAGGTATGTCTCCGAGTCCAGGTCTCGGATTCTCTCCTTCTACAGCAAAAAATGATGAAATTCTAGCCCCCATCGAAAAAAATAAAAAAACACCAAAGCCTCAGAGAATAGGAAGAGAGTAGAGAGCAGGGAGAGAGAGAGAGAGGGAGAGCGAGAGAGAGAGAGAGAGGGAGGATTGGAGGGGGTTTCAGGTGGGGTAAGCGAGGAGGAATTTCTGGGACTTGGAGGGCAAGTAAGGGAAGCTAACAAGAGGAAGGAGATGGTTTCTTTTGCATCTGCCTCTTGTTGTGGAGAGAGGGATACCCATTCGCTGTGTGTCGCTCTGAGATGGATTTGGAATGGAGCTAAGAAAAAGGTTGGGGAGAGAAGTGGGGGATTTTTGAATCCGAATAAAGGGAGGAGGTTTGGGTTGGCGGAAAAGACATATCCTGTCTGGACTCTGGATTTGCGTTGTGCTGGTGCAATGCATATGCAGGTGATTTTTTCGCAGCTGTGGTGGGCAATTGTCGTACGTGGAATCTTGAGGGGCGGTCCAACTCCACAGTCTCTCGCACGTCCCCTACACCTTGTATATGTAGTTTAGTTGCGACATCAAACAACCTTCGAATATGTCATGAACAATTTTGTGACAACTACTTTTGGGCTGTTTGGAATCTTTCACTAGTAATGTGGAATGAAGTAGAATTTTTTATTTTTGGGTTATATTAAAAGTATATATTTTTTAAAAAAATTATTTTAATTTTTTTTATTAAAAAATTTTATTTTTCCATTGGAAGACAGAAAATACCTTCTTTTTAACAAAGAGTTAAAAAATTTTATTATCAATCAAATAAAGATAAAATATCATCTTAACCTACTTATATTTTATTATTTTACTATTTGAAACTTTACTTCACTTCATTCTACATGCTAATTCAATGGTACAAGGGTAATTCTAAGGGGTAATATTTATTTTAGCTAATATATACCCAAATGTTGTGACAAACACGTTGGTGGGTGCACTTGACATTATGTCATTGTCTAATAAAATATGCCAGTGTCATTACTAATAAGTCTAGGGACCTCGGGAATGAGTTGATTGGGCTTGACTCGACTCGTTTGGGGTATGGCTTGAGCTTGACTGAGTTGATTGAGTTGGGAACAAGCTTGCGCAGTTTTAGCTTGACATAACTGCAAAAAGAAGATAATAAAGGCAAGAAACAGTTCAAAGTCATTAGTTGTATACATAAACAACTTTTTGTGTTTTGGGGTTAGATGGGCCAGACTTAATTACCATATGTCATATTCCACCATCTGACAGTCGACAAGGAAGGTTTTGCTCGCATTTTGCAACTACCACTCAAAGCCCTGATCCTTGCAAGTATCTCACTGAGAAGATGCTTAAGTGGAAAAAGTGGACCATCACAACGGGGTTTACTTATTTATAATTTGATCTATTCAAACTGAACACCCTCTCTCATATTTGGAGTATTATAAAATTTTACTTTAATAAGAGTTAATTTGATTGTAAGATAGAGCATATGATCGGGCAAAAGTTTTATGATCAAACAAACTCCTGTTAGAATAAAATTTCAGAACATCGCATATATAGAGAGGATGCTCCCTATGTCAAATTTTCAATAGGCGGGCTCTACCACTCCTTCCACTTTTTTGCAAGATATATGAGAGTCAAAATGTTGCCACAAATGTTTAAGTACCCATAGTATTTTAAAAGCAAATAGAAATTAAGGACACGTTTGTACAAGGCTTTTCTGCAAAAGCAAAAGGCCCATTTCCTCACAGTGCATTACGTATTTATTCGATATAAGACAAATACCGCTAGAGAAATTTAAAAAAAAATTATGATTTTTTGCACTTAAAGCCACGCCCCTTCATATTTGCATTTCTGTAGAAGAGTAGCGTTGGTTTCCACTTTTGCGCCTTTACACAAACAAGCACTTAGGGGTCGTTTGTCTACACCCATTTACATATGTAAATGGTGAATATGCGTAATATTTATGCATCACTAATGTTTGTCTACAAGTATTTACGCATCTTGTGTGTAAATCAGATGTGTAAATGGTGTGAAAATGAGCCCATTTTCACACCAAGATTTGAATACCTATTCAGGTGGGAAAAGAAAATACCAAAGCACATATGATTTCAAAGAATACCCGTTGGAGGCGGACGGTTTGGTTTTGGGGCAGTTTCCGTCAAAGAGGTTCTGGGTTCGAAACCCTCCTCTAACGCATTTAGAAAAATAATAATAAAAAAGGCATTTCCATCAAAGAGGTTTTGGGTTCGAAACCCCCCTCCAACGCATTTACAAAATAATAATAAAAGATGCATCAAGACCGACGAAACCTATGAATGAAAACCCTCACTGCATCTCATCCCCTTCCCATTTTATAAAGGTAACCTCCCTATTTATATATCTTGCCTTGCTATACAAAAAAAAAAAAAATTTATAAAATCTATTTACTTTATAGGTTTATTCTTTCAGAATTTGATTCTCTATCTTCTCTTCTCCTATTAGATTTTCTTCCAATATCTCAATGACTTTTCTAAAATTATTTATTATTGTATTACTTAAAAATATTTAAATATGTATAAAAGAATATAAGAGAAAAGGAAGAATGTATTTTATATAGCATTATGGTATCATTCAAAAATAATGTATAAAAGCAATTTTATCTAACCATAATAAATTTGTGATACTTTTAATATAATTGGACTTAGCAATAAAATACTCATTTTAAGAACTTTCTATAATTGATTAATATTAGCATAAAACCGGTGAGATGCATGGGTTAAGTTTTATGCAAATCAAATAATAAATTAAGATAATATTAAACTAAATATTAATTAATAAAAAAATTATTAATAATCCTATTTTTCTTAACCATCCTACTATAAACTCTTATTTCCTTAACCAAACATGTTGGAATGTATTTTTTTAAAGGTGATCATTGATAGAAATATCTATTTTTGAAAAGTATATTTCTTGTTGAAAAACATGTTACTTTTTAAGGATCTAAAATGCAAATGAAAACTTTGATATAAATTTGATATTTTTTGTTTTCTTTTCATGTCATTATAGTAGAATATAATTTAATGATTAATAAGTATCATTTACAAAATCGTTATACATACACATATCATTGAAACAAACATAGAAAATGAATCACACGTGTAAATGATGCGAAAATAGTGTTATTAGACAAACGTTGTAAAAGGAAACACATATGTAAACATTACATACTTAAAATTTGAATATTCTTCTTTTACATGTGTAAATTGTATTTACATATCCCACGCGTAAAAGACAAACGACCACTTAAAGAACTCCACAGGAAAAGGAAAATCAAATTTAAATGGCTCGGCATTTTGAAAACTCAAAAAACCAAAATGAATATATAGGGAGATAGTTGTCGTCTTCTCTTCCAGAAATTCAAAGTATAGATCCTTCTAAGTATCTCACTCAGAAGATATGCTTAAATGGTAGGAGTAGACCTTCACAAGGTCTGCTTATTTAAAATTTGAGTTGTCCACCGAAATGTACAAACCACCCACCCCCACCCCCCCCCCCAAATGCATGGAGTGATTCAAAATTTTATTTTAATATGAGTTGATTTTATTGGGATATTATGCATATGAGCGAAAGATTTTATATATATGATCAAACCAATTCCTGTTCGAGTAAAACTTCAAAATATTTCATACACTAGAAAAATCTTCATTATGAATAAGTTGGGTTTTCAATAAGTGGGCTCTATCACTCCTTCCACTAGAGCTTGTTTGGGAGATACGTGCGAACCAAAATGTTGTCACAAATTTTTAACTACTCCCAACATTTTAAAAGCAGGTAAAAACTTATGGCACATTTGTGCAATGGCATTTTAATGGAAGGGGCAGGCCTCTCTCCTCGCAAAGTGTTACCTATTTGTTTGATGCAGCATAAATACAGGAGAAAAAATCAGTTTTTTTTTTTTAACTGCTTTTCTTTCAAAAGCACAAAAGGCGCAGAGTATGACCCATCCTTCTTTGGGTTTGCATTTTTATGGAAGAGTTGTGTTGGTTTCTACTTCCACGACATTCCACAGACAAACCCTTGTTAAAAAAAACACTCCACATGACAAAGAAAAAAAACAAATTTAAATGGCTGAGCATTTTAAAAACTCAAAAACCAAAAGGGATGTTCAAGAGATTATGTTGGACTTAGACCACGCTGCGCCAAAGGATTGTGGCCTATGGTTGGAGCCCATCTCCTGCAAGTCTATGGTACTTGAGAAGCTTCCATGCTATTTCCACTTGTGAGTAGTGAACAATTGGCCATATATGTACACACACATGGAGCAATGGTCCCGCGAGGGCAGTTAGTTATTACTGTCTTAGTGTGGTAACCATCGAGTGGAGCCTATCTTAAGATCCAAAACACATACCACAACATCCTATAATCACCTGTCTAATTGGAACTGCATGGATTTGAATGGACTGAATTGTTGCATCAATTTTTATTATTTCATTTAAAGTTTTTAAATTTGTGAACCATGAATGAAGGGATTGAACGTATTAGATTGACTTAAAATTTGATATTTAGGTTGACCCACTTAGATATATCTAACATATTTGTCATTGCCTTCTCTTCCAAAATTCGGACCTAAGATTGATATCCCCTAACTAGAGTGAGATCATGCCCCAGCCAGATGCATACGTTTGATGCGTCTTGGCAACCAGAAATATCCTCAGTCGGCATCGTTTCTGCCAGTGACTGTGATAATATTAGATGCTTTGGACCATTCTGCAAGTGGGCCCCATGAGATTGGATAGGCAGCACTAAAATTCCTTGTATAACGTAACCTCTTACTTTAATCCAACTGAAACAACAGATTAAACCAGGACTCATGTGTCATATTGATAGGACACTTCCTCAGCGGACATTTTCAGCCACAAGATCAGAAGAGCGAAAGTGAGAGGAAATACAGAGACGTTAGCGGCATTTTAGTCGATGGCTGGAAAATTCCACTGTGTCTGAGAGAAACTGAAGTTCACCAAATCATTTTCTTTTTTTTCTGGGTGTGTAATGGGTCGCACTCATTCTTAGAAAGGGAAAATTACAAAATGGGACTTAAATTTCTGACAGATTTTAAAATCGGACAAAATTAGAGTCACATTCCAAAATGGACCTTAAGTTTTTCAAATAGATTTCAATTCAGGACATCCGGCCAATTTTCCACCTATTTTTTCTGAAACCCAGAAATGCCCTTAAAGGTTTGAGTTGCAAAATCTCAGCAAAAACGAAAAAAGGAGGGAAATATTCGACAGATTGAACCTTGGCTCATTAGTAGGGATGATGGATCCAGTGGCGGAGTGGTATAGGTAATCAAAGAGCAATGGCATAGGGATGGAATGCCTCATCAGGAATTCTGAGACGGCATTCTCAGGCAATGAAACATTTGATAGCATCCGGTCATTTAGCATCAAGAAAGTAATATTGCATGGTATACTCTCATTCAGCATTCTAATCAGCATAACAAAGGCAAAATAAAGGGTAGACTGCATCTCTTCAAGCGCAACTGCAAGGTCTTTGTTTCTAAGGGACCCATTGGCAGCTGCTGCTGATAGAATTAGACCCACCAATAGGATAGAGACCACGTTACCTCCTATATAGGATTTTTGTGATGACATGATCTCTTCTATTATCATCAATGGCAGCTCTCATACATTATGAAACCTATGTGTTTTAGAGATCTGCACCAAAGTTTTTTGGCTGAGATTTTTTTTGGGTTTCTTAGATTTCGGTTTTCATTTTTTTTCTGGGGTTCTAGGCAGGTAGACGAGCTCTCCATTGGAGCAACATGTGGGCTCTCATGGCCGTCAGATCGAATCATAATCCAAGTACCAGACGATTCACAGTGATTAAAACATGGAAGAAGGAAGATGAAAGAGGAAAGAGGAAAAATGAAAGGAGACGCTGAAAAGGAAATTGGACCTCTACTTCTTCTTCTTCTTCTTTTCAACTTAAAGCCCTAAAGGGCATATTTAGGTTTTAGAGAAAAAAAGGTGGGAAAATTGGCCGGCCTGCATCTATTTTGGCCGGACGTCCTAAATTGAAATCTATTCAAAAATTTTAATCCAAATGTAGTTCTAAATTTATCTTGTTTTGAAATTTGACAGAAACTTAGGTCCCGTTTTATAATTTTTCCTTCTTAGAAATCCTGGGGAGCATGATCTGCACATGTCAGTATCAATGGTATGGCCACTTTTGTTTCATTCACCTGCCTTTCTCTTTCCTCATTCTTTGAAGTGACCATGCCAGCTGTTATCAACACCATTTATGTACTATTGTACTGTACAAGGGGACAGTTGCGATTTGACAGGACTTTGTGCTGTTTAGAGTGGCAGCCTTACAGATACAAGGATGCATTTTGACAAGTCGCAGGTATTACACACATGGAGATGATCCGGCCTATTAGCATGAATTTCATCCTTTGAGGTGATCTATAGTCAAATTTCAGGTCAAAAGGAGTGGATCCATGCTAACCTGGTGTTACTCGTGTGAACAATCTTAAGATGAGACTCGCACCTTTAAACTAAAATTTAGGGGTGTATAATAAAAGAGATGAAATTCGCCTTGAATGGTTTGGATCATCCCTACACAGGCTAGCGTAGAGTTCCAAGATTTTGTCTGTGTAATAAATAACTTGTGAAGGATGGGACTCACCTATAGGCCCTTATTCAGATCCGCAAAAAACTTGTAACGTTAATTTTTATTCACACTTCTTTTTTTTAACTTTTTTTATTGCCAAATTGGACTATTAGTTAGTGTGATACTACAAATCTGAAGACGTAGCTCTTTAAGCATGTATGTGATTCTAAGGTGCTAACACCTAGTGGTGTACATTCGGGCCGGACTCGGGTTATCGGACCGGGTTTGGACTGACCCGGTAAGTTTTTGGGGATGGATGGCCCGACCGATAACCCTGATAAATACAAACCGGGTTACCCGGTTTCAGACCACCGGGCCACCGGGTTATCGGGTTCAGACAAGGGTAGACCCGGTAACCCGAAAACATCATAAATTATGTTTAACTGTTTGTATGGTCTGCTTTTAGCCTTTCACTATCTATTTGTTTCACTGCATATTTAAGATTAAGCACCTGCAGGTCCTGCATTCTTCTAACATTAACATCATCAATTCATTATCTAATATTGAGTATTGACCAAAAAATAATCAAAATTCAAACATTCCATAATCTATATTTCACAAGGCACAAGCAGAGCACAGTTATCTCAAAAATTATTATAAAGTCCAAATGAAATGATCATATGCTCCTGGCCTCCTACTAGCAGGCTAGCACAATACAATACATAATTACATATTCAGTATTCTATATGCATAATAACTAGCTGCATAACCTGCTGCATACAAATTTCATAAAAAATTAAGAATATCATCAAAACTCCAAAGTAGTCCAAAGTCTAGTAGTTTAGTACAATACTACAATATAGCAATACAATACATTAACAGTTTAACACAAAAATATATATCTACCGGGTTATTCGGTGACCCGGTAGCCTGGTAAATATGATTTCTTAGACCCGGGGCCCGGCCCTGCTTACATGTTATTGGTTACATGCCAGGCCCGGACCGATTATTTGAATTTCGGTCCAACCCAAAAATGTCCGAGCCGGACCGGGTCACGGGGTCGGATCGGGTTTTCTGGTTTGGTGTACACCACTACTAACACCAGTACAACCAATATGGTTTGAAGAATTTTGATGCCTCTCAAAATATATAGAGCATTTCTTTTATGATTTAATGTAATCGATTTTATGTCATAGAATCAAATAACAATGGCAATGCACCGACAGCTCGGTGGCATTGGCAAGTTAGTTTTACGAGACCACCTAAGGATTGATTCTTGGGCGGGTAGGTTGTCTTACATGAGTTTACCACTAGAGTGGAGTTAAGTAAAAGAGATAAGATTTTAATAACAAGAAAAATAAAGCCAAATAAATGTACACTTGGGTCCATCGTGTGAAACGAGATTATTCTTTACTAAGCAAATTAATTTTTCTAAGTCCATTACTTAAATAAAATAGAGGATTTTACCCGAAAAATTCTTTAAGACTTGTCAATAACCAAAAGCACCATGATTATCTTATAATGACCACAGTAGTCTCAAAAGCCTTATTTGGTTTTTTCTTCTCTTTTCTTCTCTGGACAGGGATATCCCTGCTCCTCCCAAAAACCCTTTTGCCTTTTACCATGTTCGACTTCTTCTCTCCCTCCGTCTTTCTTCATTTCTCTCCCTTATTCCCTATGGTTCGGCACCGGCAGCCTGCAGTTCTTCCTCTCCTCTTTTCCTTCATTTAATCTGCTGCAAACTATCTTTTGCTACGAAAAATCGAAATCTAGGTGTTTTCGAGCTCATTGGGAAATGAGGTTTTGATATGGCAACTGGGTTTTCTAGAATAGGAGCTTTTTCCACATTCAGAATCTTATATTTTCGGAAGATGGGTTTTAAGGATTGAATCTAGAGTTTCTAGCTGGAATTTGGGGTTTTCTTGATTACAAAGTAGAAGGGTTTTCTTTGGATCTGTAAGGATTAAAAAGCTATTGTGCTTGGATTCATCATTTTGAGGGGAGATTTGGGTCTTTTTCATCTGGGTTCAGATTAGAACCTCTTCAGTTGCAGAGATCAGATTCCAGAACGTCAGAGGAAGAAGAAGACAGTGCATGCCCAAATTAGTGATGTGAACAGGGATATCCCTGCTTTTGTTAGTGCTGTGAGCGGGGATATCCCCGCCCACCAGAGTACTGTGGGTGCTGTCTCTCAAGGACTGGTTTCAGTTGGGACGGGGATATCCCCGCCTACCAGAGTACTGTTGGTGCTGTCTCTCAATGATTGGTTTCAGTTGGGACGGGGATATCTCCGCTCAAATTAGTGCTGTGAACAGGGATATCCCTTGCCTCTGTTAGTGCTGTGAGCGGAGATATTCCCGCCCACCAGAGTATTATCTCTCAAGGTGGTTTCAGTTGGGACGGGGAGCTTGACCTTCTTCTCTTGTGCTTGATTCTTTCTTGGGCTTGGTGTAGGTCTTCTCCGTCCTCTTCTTGGCCATGCAGCCGCGGAGGCGGAGGACGAGGTGGAGGGTGCTCTCCTTCTGGATGTTGTAGTCGGCGAGGGTCCGGCCATCCTCGAGCTGTTTTTCAGCGAAGATCAGGCACTGCTGGTCCGGGGGAATGCCCACCTTGTCCTGGATCTTGGATTTCACATTGTCGATGGTGTCAGAGGATTCGACTTCTAGGGTTATGGTTTTGCCTGTTAGGGTTTTGACGAAGATCTGCATCTTCTTCATTTTAGGGTTAGGGTTCGGTTCTTCATTCCTTTCTTAATCTGATATGAGAGAGGGCGGAGTTTTGGATTTTGGGTTTTGTTTAAGGAAAATGAGTAGGGATATCCCTGCTTAAAGAAAAATTTAAAAAAAAAATACCAAACAGAGCCTTTGAGACTAATGTGATCATTATAAGATGTGGATGGTGCTTTCGGCTTTTTTACAAGTCTTAAAGGATTTTTCGGGTAAAATCCTCAATAAAATAAGAAACTAAAACTTTAGTGCCTTTAGGTCTTCCACCGTGGGGCCCACCCGGTGTGGACAATATGCTCAATTAGCTTAACAGTTACGTCTCTAATAATTGACATGCTTTCAAGTGATATTACACATGATTATTTATTTGCACACATAGATTTAAACATCTTTTGAAGAAGTCTCTGTCATTTTTATAAATTTTTGATACCCCACTTAAAGGGACTGGAGCCCAAGAGAGAGCCCGTGGGGTACCCAGAATTTTAACCTTGGGCAACCAAGTTATATTCACTCCTTACCATTCGGATAAAGAGTTGTTCTCATATAAGTATCTTTCGTATTTATCACAATGCTCATGACATTTCTGATTGCTTGCAAGTGACACCCAATGTGACCAACACCGTTGATATTTTGAAAGTTATTATAATATTATCATAATGGAATGAGGAGAAAAAATAGAGATATTGCCCCTATAACTGCCCTCGTACCTAACATTCATCCCGAGTGGTCGAAATTAAATATTTCTCATATAATATTTTAGTGATATTTTAGGATTTTGCAATCACACACATCGTACTGTGTGATAATTTAAAGTCATGCGATATGACATATATCGCCCTGTGCGATATTCCAGGGCAATGCGATATCACATTGTTATTGTAATAACAGCTTGTGAAAAGTATTTGAAATTCGATTGTTATTTAGCAAATCAGGGACCTAACATAAGACATACGGTCAAAATAAATAAATAAAAAATGAGATTTTTTTTGGTAGGGTCACTAAAAGTCATTGATAACCACCATTTGTTCACACTACATAATTTTACCTGCACATTCTCCATACTGTTTGTACATTCGCGGAGGCAAAAGGTCATTTTTTTTTAGATATCACAACACATTATGTGATATCGCAGCTACATATTGCAATATCGCATAAAGCTTTACGTTAAAAGTCAACGAATGCATTTTTATTTAATGTATTAAGACCCAAACAAACTCTACTAATTCTGCAAACAACAAACCTCATTCAATATTCGTATGATTTCATCTCTAATTCACTGAAAGTGGGGATGCATCACTCTGATGTTCTAAAGCTCTTCTTCTTCTTTCTTGATTTTTGCCAGGGAAAGTTCAAAAGCATTTAGGGTTTTCTAAACTCACAAAGAGAGATAAATAGAGAGCAAAAGAGGTAAAGGGAAGAGAAGACATGAATCTCTTTACAAGAGGGAGGAAAGAAGGACTACCAGGTTCTATCAGGGGCGACTGCAACAACACCAAACTTAGGTCCACCCAAATTATTCAATAATGGAGGCCAAAATACTTTGTTGATGGAGGCAATGGAGACCGCACTGCTTCGTCAACATCTAATAGACGTGGGAAACCTAGCGTATTTGCAACTAGGTTAGCGAGGGAGGAAAGGAGTGAAACCGACAAGGGGAGAGAGTTACACCCGGTGAAAATGAAGAGAAACTGAAGCACGAAGGGATAAAAGTATGAAAATGATTTTTCAAATTACAATATCACAATACTTAATCTGCGATATCGCAACTCTTTATTTACGATATCACAATATGTAGTTGCGTTATCGCATAATATATTATGATATCACATAATGTGCTGTGACAAAAAATATATATATATAGGTAAAATTGTGTTACTTAATAATAAGTGGATTTATAGTTGACTTTTAGTTACCCAATAGAAAAAAGAAAAAGTCTAAACAGCCTGACTTTTTGGCAGTGCAGAAGGGTTGTAGAAAAAACCTCTAAAAAAACATTTATTATAGTTACATCAAATGTAATATTTTAAATTATCATCAAAACTGATCATCAATATTGTTCCGTGAAAATGGCAGAAGATCAATGGGAAATGATCAGGTGAGAACTATGGGTGGAGCACTCCTATCACCCAATCCAAATCTTGCAATAGATAGGGACCCCCTTGATAGTCACATGCTCCAAGGTTTGGCACCAATGTGAATGAATTGGACCGTTGTATCAACTATATACGCATATGAATGAACTAGGCTTGTCGGTCATGGATGAAGGGGTTAGGAGCATGGGATTGAGGCCAAACTTGATATTCATGATGGTCTCATATAGATATTTCAATCCCCACCAGTCTCATCGCAAATGAGACCCCAGTGGGCCCTATAATAAAATTTTCATGGTGACTCCGTGAGAACAGTTCTTACTAGATCAAATCCCAAGATCAATTATCAATTGTCAGTGCAATGATTATATATGTCGGTTGTCCATTGTTGTATTTTTAATTAACGATAAGTTAATGGATTTCTTGTAACATCCTTTCCTGCAGTATATTGAAATTTGACAGAAACTTCCAACTTTAGAAGCATAGGGACATTTTCCTTGACAAGATGATTTCTGGAATGTGGATGCGACCCTGACGACAACTAACAACCGAGGTATCTGTCTGGTCTGGTACTTTGGCACAGGCGCAGCGCTTCAAGATGGACTTGGGCAGTTTTCTTGGCTAAATACATGTGTACTTGGAAGGACTGTGGCTTTGCTTTTTAATTTGTAACCATTTCAGCTTACCTCTATTTTTAGTTACTATAATCCGACATGTAGGCTCACCAGGCATGTGGTTTCCTGGTCCTCAATCAAAAGGCCCACCTTCAGCCTCTCACAGTATAATTAGATATCTGGGTAGGGATGCAGTTTTTATTTTTTTTTTTTTTTTTTTGGGGATTCAGAGAGCCCACGCATTTGAGAAGAATAACATATCTTGAGATTGATCCGTGGGCAGTCGAACGACTTATAGGGTTGCCAACTGACTGAGCAACCAAACTGTTTCAACTTTCATGTTTTTGGGCTTAGGGGCATTTATTGTGGGCCAATTATCGCACGGCAAAAATCACTCACATGTGTTGATACCCCAATGTTTGGGCCATTTGGTGTACACCTCATCAGAGGGACTATGCTTTACAATCTCTTCACGTAATTTGTTGTGAGAGTGGCATTGAAGTGTCAAGTGGGTAAGCCATACACACAAATCCATGTTGGTTCTTTTTTGCACAATATTGAATATTTTACCTATTTGAAGCTGTAAACTCTTCTTTCCTTTACTCCTTTCCCCCTTCTCTCTCTCTCCCTCACACGGTAAATGGTCACCTACATCATCATTCCAAGAGATGCCTTATAACATGGGGTTCTGTCCTTATATTACCTTACTTCATCCCTGGTATTTCAGGTGCTTATTTACTTGGAGGTGATATTTTAATCTAAATGTGTGGCCATAGAGGGAGAGGAGAGAGGGAGAGACTGGTAATGCTAAAACAGGGTCTAGTATTTGGGTTGGGTGAGCCAGATGTCGGCAAGGAATTTACTTATTAAGGCATTTTTCCCACTTCAGGTGGACAATTCAAGTTGGGACCACCTGAATTGATGATGGCAATTAAGTGTAGCATGGGCGGTGGAAAGATTTCAATGTGAAAGGAGTCCCGATCACCGTTTTCGTAAAAACAGGAAGATACCATTTCATTTGTTCAAAAGTGTAAAATCTCTTACTTGATTTTTTTTCATTTCAAGAAAACAATTGAGAGGGTGGATTAACTAAAATAAGATTTTACACAGATAGTGATTGTGGATTAAATGAAATAATATCTCCATATTTCTACGAAATAGGGATCCAAACTCTTATTGAATATATGAGGTAAATCAAATGAATGGCACATAAGATTTGACAACTATTGATCGTGCAAACTTTAGGGCTCATAATTTGGATATCTTGGAAGGAATAAGATAGTACATAATAGAATGAGTATAATATTAAAGTATTAAAACATTTTTATTATTAGACACTTTTTTAGAAAATACAATAATTCTTAAATTGAGTTGGTTGACATTTATTGCAGATTAAGTTTCAAGATAACAACGCTTTAATGTTATCAATCAGAGTAGGGTTCATTATTAGATTAATTATTTATAAAAATCCTCAGTAATTTATATGCATGTAATTTGTAGTTTCAAATTCATTGAAGGGGCCCGCCTTTGAAATCCAATCTATTTAAATTAATTTCCCTACCTTATTCTATTACTAAAAGATTGGGTATATCACATGCCATGATTAACAAAAAAAAAAAAAAAAGAAAAAGAAAATCAAACCATGTGCATTACATGTCCTTACTCTTGACGTTGAGGCCCGGAGTAAAATATTCTTTGATTATATAACAAGGTTTGGCATTATTATCATTGCTACCAATCTTATTGTAAGACTAGTAGAAGTCCTAATCTAATTTCCCAAATCATTAATATAGTGGTGTTAAAGTCTTAATTGTTAGATTTTCTTAATCCTACCGTGTGTATTATTAGTTCAATTATCAAATTCAGACGAATTCCACGACATTGATATCAGAGTAGACAGGTGCAGGTAAGGGTTTGAATTCATTATTAGTGGGCACAACTATAGTTTCATTATTTTAAAACAAGTAGGCTAAAAATATTATGTACAAAGTAGCAAATCAGTGTCTCCCTCTCTCTGTCAATTAATCATGGGTGCATTAGCACTTGGACGGTTGGACCACAGCATAACAATTGTCTAGTCTGAAGAGAAATTCATTGTCTAAAGCTTAAAAGGGAAGTCATGGAGATCTCAGAATCTGGCCAAATCAGATTTGGTACAATGTGGTCCTTTCTCACAGCTAATCTAGAGATAGCCCATAACCTGCTAGTTGGCAAGTCACCCCTTCCATCTCATGAATGGTGACCCAACTTTCCTAAATTTAGACAAATCAATCTTACTCCAACATTGAATTCAAGAACTTTTACTTTGATCAAAGTGATAGTCATGGTTGGTTCATTATGTGAAAAGCAAGTAACTTCTATCAATTTAATTCTTATAGTAAATCACCCTTTCTTTGGCATGATGAATCCAACAATGATTATCACTTTAGATCAAAGTAATATTTGGGAATCTGAGAATTGATTTGACGGTCTAGATTTATGAAAGATGTGTTCCACCACCAAACTTACCAGCACATCCATATTAGTGGATGTTTTCGCAAGGGCAGCTCAGGCCTGTTAGAGGGCGGATTGGGCGGGTCAGATTGCGTCCAGGCCCAGTTAGTTTGGTCATGAGGCTTTTTATATTTAGACTTGGATCCCACCAATGAGCCAAAATTTAGGTTCATGGTTAGCCCATTTGCAAAATATGCCTGTTTGTGGGAAATCTGTCAGGCCAAGATAAGGCTTTAACCATACAAGTCCCAGGTCTAGCCCGTTCAATATTGAGCCAAAAAGTGAGGCTCACTTCACCTACAGGCCTAATGTAGGCTGCAGCCAATAAGGGTTGGGTTGGGCAGTCCAAAATAGACCCTCTTCCTACTATTAATATTGGTCCGAAATGGCTTGACAATCCCATTCGACATTATCAAGAAGAACCGAAACCACTTGGGGGTGTCCGACTGTAGTTTTGGAGTGTGTCCAAGTGTACGGCACTACATAATGTTATTATATATAAGTAAAATTTTAAATAAGGCCTTAAGTTTTTGTCTTATTTTAAAAAATGACATAAGTTTCAAAACTTTTCAAATTAGTCCCTAAGTTTTTCAGCAAATTTTCAATTAAGGACATCTTGCCATTTAAAGGTATTTTTTTTTATAATTTTCTCCCACAATTTTTTTTAAAATACCCAAAGTACCCTTCATCTAAAGCCATGAACATGGTTCGAACAGCCACTACATTCAGCCGGTCACCGTGGAGATGCCAATTGACCTCGATCACAGTGAGGACGCAGTGAAGAAAAGAAAGAAGATATAGAGGAAGTGAAGGAAGATTTTATTTCAATCAAGGGTGATTTGAGTAATTTAAAAACTTTGAGGGAAAAAATTGCCAGAAAATAGCATTAAATGGACGAATGTCCTTAATTGAAAACTTTCTGAAATACTTGGGGACTAATTTGAAAAGTTTTAAAACTTGTGTCTTTTTTTGAAATAAGGTAAGGACTTAAGGCCTTTTTTGAAATTTTTTTATTATTATATATATAATGACAGCCGTCCTCTTTGTGAGGAAGAGGCACACATCATAGTAATAGCTCTCCCGCAAAAACTCTCAAAACAATGTAAAGATAACCACTTTTTAAAGTTCTTCTTCAATTTTCAAATTTCAAAAGACTTATCCCTTCTCTTACCATTCCTCTCTAAAACATAGCATATATGATATCTTTGGTCCTCTTAAAACCATTTGTCGACATTACATTGACCATTTACCTTAATGGGCCCCATATATTATTAAGCTAACAAAAAAAACAAAAAAACAAAAAAACAAAGGCCCTTTTTGGCTTTGATAGTGGGCTCTATGGACTAATGAAAAATATAGAGATCGAGTTGGGTATGATTTTAATGATAGGTAGGCATGTATGTATTAGATTTTATTGCGGTGAATTAACCCGATCATTTGATAGGCGGCCTCCCTGTAAAGGGAGAGAGAGACAACTTTTCTTCCCTTTAGAACGAAGGAGATCTTGCAACATGAAGGCACAGATTTATGTCGAGCTTGTAAGGCTTATTTTGATCATGGGTTTAGCCTTGATAGTATTAATTACACCTTAATCTGTCTTATTCCTAAGATCAAAAATCCATCGGATATGACTCATCTTCGTCCGATTAGCTTATGCAATGTTGTTTATAAAGCTATTGCAAAGATCCTGTCAAATCGGTTGAAGATGATTTTATCCTTGATAATATCGGAAAATCAGAGTGCGTTTTTTAAGGGTAGACAGATTGTGGATAATTTTATGGTTGCAGGGGAGGTTATCCACCATTTGAAGACTTCTAAAGTCAAAGGTAACCAAAACTTGGCCTTGAAATTAGATATGAGCAAAGCTTACGACAGAGTTGAATGGGCTTTTCTGGAAAAAGTTATGAGTACTCTTGGTTTTGAGAGGAAGTGGATTAGCTGGATTATGGGATGTGTTTCTTCTGTATCATATTCTATTCAGCTTAATGGAGAAAGACATGGTCTTATTAAGCCCTCTAGGGGCCTTCGTCAGGGAGATCCTCTTTCGCCCTATTTATTTATTTTGTGTAATGAAGGACTCTCGAATCTCCTGCATCAGGCTGAGCGTTCTGCTAGTTCTCTTGGTATCTCCATTTGCTCTCAGGGTCCGAAGATTTCTCACCTTCTATTTGCTGATGATTGTATGTTATTTTGCAAAGCATCAGAAGGAAATTGTGATGTGGTTAAGAATATTCTAGAAGTTTATGAAAGGGCTTCGGGTCAGAAAGTCAATGTTATGAAATCTACGGCCTTCTTTAGCTCTTGCATCCCGCGTGATCGGCAAATTCTGTTGGCAAATCGATTGGGTTATCGTATTACTACTAATATGGACCGGTATTTGGGATTGCCCCTTTGGTATGGACGTAAAAAAAGGCGGGTTTTGATTTCCTGAAGAAAAGAGTTGAGCAGAAATTGATTGATTAGAAGGGTCGGTTTTTGTCAAAAGCTGGTAAGGAAATCCTTATTAAAGCTGTGGTGCAAGCTCTTCCTTCCTATTTTATGCAGGTTTTCAAAATTCCGAAGGGTATATGTACGGAGCTTCAACAGATGATGGCTAAATTTTGGTGGGGACATGATGATCTTGGGACGGGCATCCACTGGTGCTCTTGGGATGAGCTGAGCAAAAGCAAAAGAGTTGGGGGGCTAGGGTTCCGAAATTTGGAATTATTTAATCTATCGCTTTTGGCAAAACAAGCATGGCGATTGTGTTTGAACCCTGGTTCCATGGTGGCAAAAGTTTTATTCTCTAAATATTGTGAGGTGAATGTTTTTTTGCATGGATCTAATAAAATCGTTCAGAAGAAGAGCTCCTTTATCTGGCAAAGCCTTTGTAGAGGGAGGGAGTTTTTATCCAAGGGGGTCAGGTGGGGGATAGGCGATGGTCATGGTGTGAATATTTGGGAGGATGCATGGTTGCCTCGTCCATCGCGGTTCAGGGTTATTACCCCTAAGCCTATGGGGTGTATGGTGAGGAAAGTGGCTGACCTTATTGATCCTATCCTGGGTATATGGAGGCTAGATCTCATTCATTCTATCTTTTGGCCAGATGAAGCTAAGCTTATTCTTTCGATTCCTCTGAGTATTAGACGTCGAGAGGACAGGCTCTTATGGCATTTCACTAAGGATGGTCAGTATTCAGTGAAATCTGGGTACCATGTGGGGCGTGATCAAGCAGATAGTGGCCTTCTTGCGGGTCCGTCTTGTGTGTCCGGGGAGCAATTGTGGTCTAATATGTGGAAGCTTACTATTCCACCAAAGGTCCGTATGTTTGCTTGGCGGGCAATGCGTGGGTTTATCCCTACTAATGTCAATCTTAGTAGAAGACGTATTCCATTAGATGTGAGCTGCAGAAGATGTGGTATGCCGGAGTCTACCACCCATGCTTTGAGGAATTGTGCTTTTGCTCAAGCAGTTTGGTTTGGGTCTGGGCTTTGTCTACGCACAGATGTGTATCAGGACTTACAACTGTTGCCATGGGTTATGGAAATGTTTCACGCCTTTAAGGAGGGAGGAGGTGGTGTAGAGGCTCAGCAACAGTTTCTCCTCTTATTATGGGGCTTGTGGATAGCTAGGAACGATGTGATATTCAATGGCAAAGTTTGGTCAGTTGAGGATGTGCTGTTCTTCTCAAGTAACTTGGGCAAAGTGTATCTAAATACAAACTTGATTCAACTTCCTCCCAAGCCGGTTGCTTTATCTTCTACAACCCAAGATGTTTGGTCTCCTCCTATGAACTTGAGATTCAAAGTGAACTTCGATGCTGCAGTTTGGCCAGATTCAGAAGAGGTGGGTGTAGGAGTCATTATCAGAGATGCTAAGGGGCTTTTTGTTGGTGGGTGTACTAAATTCTTCTCAGTTGGGGGATGTGATGTTAGCCAAGCTGAAGCATTAGCAGCCAGGGAGGCGGTGCTCTTTGCAAAAGAGATGAATATTATGCACTTTACTCTTGAGGGTGATAACCAAGCTCTAATGAAGGATTTGATTTCAGGCTCTATGGACCTTTCGATACGTGGTATGTTGCTGGAAGATATTCGTGATGTAGTATCGACTTGTGCTTCTGTTTATTTCTCTTGGGTGGGTAGAGATGGTAATAGATGCGCTCATGTTTTAGCTTCTAAGGCTACTGAATTTAATTCCGGGACTCGGTGGCTTAATGAGCCGCCTTGTATCTTGTTTGAACCGCTGTCAGCGGATCTTGCTTGTAATTCTTTTAGGTCTTTTGCTGATGGCAATGCCGAAGGTGAGAGTCCTTTAAGAACTATTATTGAATAGATGGCTTTGTTCTTGTCTCAAAAAAAAAAAAAAAAAACATGAAGAATATTAGCAATGTATATAGTGGACAACTTTTCCTCCCTTCAGAAAGGAGGAAATGTTGCAAAATATGGGAGACAACTTTTTCTCCCTTTAGAAAGGAGGAAATCTTGCATATAAGGGCCAAAGCAAACAATTTTCCGCCAATGTATATGGTGGTGAGCGGTAAGCCTGCGTAGACAATTTGCAAAAGAAAGTATACCGCCAACGTATATTGTGGTCGGGTCTATCGCAGACAACTATTCCTCCCTTTACAAAGGAGGAAATCTTGCAAAATGAAAAATACCTACAATGTATATGGGAGTGAGCCAGAAGCCTACTTTGCATTTCATGGAATTGACTATATTACATGGACATAATGTAAATTTGAATATGAATGGGTACTGAGTAATATTTAATGGCCCATCTATTATATTGTGGATAATTAATAGATCATTCTTCTCCTTTTTATTTTGTGTGCCCATTTTAAAAAATAATAGCCATTAAACCATTATAATTGATTGAATTGTAAGAGATATAAGGATGGAAATCTCACAAGGAGGCCCCATAAAAAGTAATTAAATTTTAGAAATATATTAAATTAATATAATACTTTAAACTTGAGAAAAGAATACACTATCAGCTTTTTAAGAATTTTAGAAGAAGATGAGATGAGAATAAAGATTAAAGTTTATGGTAAAAGAAAAATATTCTTGCAAATGATAAGAAATGAAAATACGAAAATATCATGTGATATTGCACTCGATACAATAAATTAAAATAAGAGTGGTCAAAAGAGTATATAAAATACTAATAAAAAAATATAAGCATAAATAACTTAAACCAATGAAAAATATAAAATAAGTGTAAAAATAAACATATTTCAAAATCAAAGTAATTGAAAATTTCAAGAAGATGAAGAAGGTTGTCTCCCCCATGTTCCTCACTAGCGTTTCCTAAATGAGCCGGACTGCCAAAAAAAATTAAAAATGGGACCCCATCCATGACATTTATATGATGATTTTACCAAGCATTTTTAACATGTTTATGCTTAAAACCATTGTTTATGTCATTTGGTACACTAATAATGGTGCAATCCCATTTTATATTGCATAAAGCATCTTTTAAGACAGTACTTGCTATAAAAATTAACTGTACCAATTTATACTAATCATTTATGCTGTTTGAAACATGCTACTTAAAATCAATTGAGGGCAATCAGAGGACCATAAGAAGTGGAAATATTAGGTCATTGCCTCATTGTGGAAGAAACATAACCAAGATCCAGACTCAAATAAATGGAAAAGACAATGTAAATAAGATTTTTATATGAAGATTTTACCCACTTGCCTTTTGTAATCCAACTTTATCCATTGTCTGCATTCCCTATGACAGCAATTTGCTACCTTATTATCATAGAAGTATCCACAGATCCACTAAACATGATCTTATTGGATTGTAGTGTCTCCATCATATATATGGGATATGGGAATTTATAAATTGGGGCATCTAATATTTAATGACCCTATTCAGCGATTCCCCAACTAGTCAAGGCCTTAGGGGGTGCTGCTTTGTAGATCATGTGGGGCCCATTTGTCGAAAATTGCATCTACTGGCTCATTTTCACCGTCCAATTGACAGAAAGTTATTTGTTGAATATGACAATCTTATCTTTATATTTCCAATGGTTGTTCCAACAACTATGATCACTCAATTAGGATCTCTGTTCAGCCGGCCACATTAGATTAAGCTGCCTTATATTAAACCTATTATGTTTTCGGACCTTACCCAATTGGTGCTACATAGTCCATGGGACCAAAGTTGGAGCATAAAAATAAATGTGCTCCAGGAAGTTCAGTCATTTAGATGTTTAAATAACTTTCTTAAGACTCGTTTGTTTGCATGAAATTGAGCTTTAGGAATTTTAGAAAATTTATTATGATTGAAGCGGTTAAACTTAAAGAAATAAAGCTGAATGTTTCGAAATGACCATCAAATAGTCTCCACTTGGCTTGAAAATGAATACCCACCCTTATCATACTTTTTTTTTTTTGCTTTATAGTAATTAAGTATTAAAGGAAGAAAACAGGGCAAAACACCCTCAAAACAGGAAAACAAAGGGAGATGGAGGCTTACAAAAGATGCCAACCGACCCAGCCAACCTGCACAACAAAGCTACATAAGAAGAAACTTTACAACACAAGCACCCATATCATATTAGTAAATAAAATCCTAGGAATGCGATGGCCTCATTTACATCACCAGTACCTTATATCCTCTACTCAGTTCTTCAGTGTTCCTTTGATGGAAGTTGGAATCCGTTTTATGGTAAAATTGCAGGAGTTTAATTCCATGGAAATGACGGACCGTTTGAGCTTGCATTACTAATAAAAGTTAGAGAGAATATTTTAAAGAAGCAATTATTCCTTCATTGGAAGCTGGAACTCATTTTACCATGAAATTACAAGAATTCAATTCTAAGCAAATATTCTTACAAGAAAAAAAAAACTACTCAAATAATTAACAGGCTCTTGCAGGATACATTAGTAATAAAAGTTACAAATAATATTTTAAAGAAGCAAGTATTCCTCCCATTTTTTTATGAAATTGTAAGAATTCAATTCCATGCAAACAAGATGATACAATATTAGTTATAAAAGTTAGAATATTTCTAGAGGAAACTACCTGAAAAATCCTCATAGTGAGCCATGAGTAAGGAGAGGACCCAGCAAGAGTTTAGAGACGGCAGGGGTCTTTTTTGTCGTTTAGCAATGTTGTCGATATCGACAACATTTATCAGTGAGTTGAATTAAGAGTTCTAAGTCAGCTGCTGCTTAAAGGATAAAAGTTGTCGATAGCGACGACATTAGGTTGTCGATATCGACCAATTTCATCAGTGGGGTGAATTAAAAGTTGTAAGTTAGCAGCTGCTGGAAGAGATAAAAGTTGTCGATAGCGACAACATTAGGTTGTCGATATCGACCAGTTTCATCAGTGGGGTGAATTAAAAGTTGTAAGTTAGCAGCTGCTGGAAGAGATAAAAGTTATCGATAGCGACAACTTATGTTGTTGATATCGACCAGTTTCATCAGTCGGGTGAATTAAAAGTTGTAAGTTAGCAGCTTTTGGAATAAATAAAAGTTGTCAATAGCGACAACTTTTATCTGATAGCTAATCAACTGGTTTGCATGGTTTTATAGTGTGAATCTAACATATTAAACCCAACTTATGGTCATTAGAAATGTCCTAAAAAGCAAACACCATGGAATAACTGAATACAACATTCTCCATTTATATTAAAAAAGTTGTTAGCACCATTCACATTCCAACATTCATTACGGCCATCTAATACTTACAAAAGTAGCAAAACACAATAGATAAAAAGCTCAATTTGCAGTGTTCAAATCTACATGGATCTCATTTACATGCTTCAAATCTACATGGAACCCATTGACATCACCATACTGCCCATTTATATTAGCAGCCATACAAGTCGTTTACATCAACTGCCATACAAGTAAAAAGGCACCGCACTGGTCAAGCTTGGAACAACTCATTTACATTACCAACTCCACCAAAAAATGGATGCAATCTCTTTTGGTCAAGCTTGGAACAACCCATTTAGCTGGGACACAACCACTGCACTAGAGAAATTGTATCTTCCAAAGGGCTGAAAAGCTGCCACTACAAAATAATGTAAGACAGCACCACAGACAACACCCCAGCTAGAGCTGGACCAGACAGACACCACCAGCAACAGCTCAAAACAGAGAAGGGAGCTAACAAAAAATAACTGCAAGCTGCACAAAACCATGAGACCACCTAAGATAGGCAAAACAGGGCCCAACAAAACTGCAGAACTCCACACCTCACTGAGCAGAGAGATCTACCCGGGTTGCCTCCAGACTAACTTGAAATGGCAACTGAGCTGAGTAGAGAGAGGAGGATCTCTACAACTCGACAGAAACCAGATGCTACAAAAGAAAGAATCTCATCCATAGCTTACAACAAGAAGCTTAGATGACTGGGCTGGAAAGACTCCCCTACAATCCTTTGCACAGCAGCTCCACAGCCACTACCCCAGCTAAAACTGGGCCTAAAATCCTCAGCTAGCACTAAACCAAACAGGCCAAAAGCTTGCAACAAGTTGCAGAGGAGCTAGAAGTTGAACACTTGAGAAGCTCTTCCAAAAATCTACTGACATGGAAGGCAGATAGCTCCACTACCCCAAGCAGACAAACGGAAAAATCAAACCAGAGGCTACAAGAGCACCCACTACAATGAGAAAGGCCAAACCGGGCGCTGAGCAGAAACAGGGGACTACCCTATAGCTGGACCAAATCAGAAGCAGCTATAGGATAGCCTAACCCATCAAGATCTTCCTCCTCCGAAACTGAAGCCCCATCAAGGCTGAAATCACGATATCCAATATCGGTCTGCACCCGAACTAAAGGCAAATCTTGATTTTGTGTTACCAACTTTTAGCTATATGTACCTTTGGGAACATGATTGCATCTCCTCCTTTTGTGAAGTGATCAAAAGGACTTCCATTTCTTCATCTAAGCAGTTGTTACTGCAAGGTCTGTTTTCATCGTCATCTTCCTGTTTCATTCCTCCTTTCATTCGATACGGTATGCATCTGTTAAAACCCCAAAGCACAAAAAAAGATTACTCAACATGATAAAAAAAATTCCAAATAGTGGTTCATAAATGAGATGAAACCATTCCAACTTCAAAAAATCGAACTGGGGTTTCGCCCAAATTAACGAATAAGCTCAAAATCACATCAACCATTCAATGATTTGGGTAGAGACCCAAATAAAATGGACCACTTGGAGAGGGTTGATTTGCCCTTCAAATAACAGCTGATTTTTGAACCACCCCATTCATAAACTATGAATCAGATGCTTAGTCTGACAATACAATTCATGAATTGAGCAAGAAACCCCATCAATTAGTTCCCAAGCAAGATATCCCAATCCTCAGATTTTCCAGTTGAAACGGTATCCATTTCAATGAATTCTCAAGATTTAGAAAGTACCCAAATGAACCCTTATGATGAAACACCAAATAAAAGAACCCAACACAAAATCACATGAGAGAGTAAGGGACGGACCCAACAACTTCGCGACCGCCGGTGGCGGTGTAACGCTGCAATTTTCTTCTTGGAATGGAGGGTTTTCAAACGGGTTGTTGAATGGCTTGAAACTGGTTTAGATGAAGGTGTTGAAACCCCTTTTCAAACCCTAAAACCCAAAACGAAAATCACCATTAATCAAGATCAAAACGAAAATCGCCATCAACCAAGCCCAAACCTTTTAATGGAATCCAACAACCACTTTAGCTAATTCCATGTAGAAGTTTTCTGAGAAGGAAAAATCTCCAGAACACAAGTTGCAAACGATGAAAAGGGTTTGACGAAGAAATGCAGACACGGGGGCAATGTATAAAGGGTTTACGCATATTTGTCGATATCGACAACTTTTATCTCTTCAAGCAGCAGCTGACTTACAACTCTTAATTCAACTCACTGATAAATATTGTCGATATCGACAACATCGCTAAATGACAAAAAAAGACCCCTGCCGTCTCTAAACTCTTGTTGGGTCCTCTCCTTACTCATGGCTCACTATGGAGATTTTTCAGGTAGTTTTCTCATATTTCTAAGAAGTATACAATAAATAAAGAATAGAAGCGAGAAGTGCCCCTTTCCCCCATATTCTCACCTTCCAAGAAAAGATTCCTAAATGTAGCTCCGTTCGCTATAACATTTTTTAATTTTTGAATTTTATTGATGAGTGTATTTTCATGGTATATGGCCAACAAGACTAATTTCCTGAGTGAACGCACAGCCTTGCAACACGCGTGTGTAGTAAATCTGGAATTGGCTAACACGATATGTACTCCATGCCTTTCTTAGAATTAACTTCATTTTACATTTTTCTAATATCTTTTTTTTAGATAAAAGCTCACCACACCTACACACTACTCAAGTTCCTCACCAATACGATTGAAATTGATCCCCCGTTTGTTTCCGTGGCGGGGGAGATGCCTACCACTGTGCTATGAGTGGAATTAACTATATATATATATATAGGGGAACATTCATATGCATCTTTCCCTCACCATAGGGTGAGGGACACTTTTCTTTTTGAAAATTTCCAAGTATACAAAATGCACTTTTTATATGCAAAAAGAAGAGTATCTCTCACTCTATGGTGAGTGAAAGATGCATATGAACATTCCCCATATATATATATATATATATATATGAAATGAGCAGTCAAAACTATTGTCCAAATTATCCCCTTAGTTAAGATGATAGATCCCTAATCCATAACTCATAATTGTACATATTGGGGCCACTATACATATAGTGAGGTCCACAACACATGTCCAATAGTAATTGTTGTTCTTGTCACACTCAGATATCTCAGTCTCAACAAATTAATGGTACGAAATGGTGAGAAGTGAGCCCCTTCATTACATTTTATTTTTTTTTTGGTAAAAGAGTACCTTCATTACATGGGAATTGGGGATGGGAAAAGCTCAAATCAGTAAAAAGGCAAAACTTAGAAAATGCGAAAATAAAAGGCTCCAAAAAGGATATGGTCCACCAAAGTGATCAATTGCAAAAATGAATGCACAGCAATAAAGTCAAACTGCGGCAACAATAAAGGCTCTAGGATCTTTTTTAGAATATTCTCTCTCTGGGTTCACCTAGGATGTCAAGCAGGCCGAGCCGCGCCCAAGTCTCGGCCCGAGCGGTCCATGGGCTGGGCCGTGCTTGGCATGCTGGCATGCATCTTTAATTTTTTTTCTCATTTTCGATATTAAAATTAAAAATTATAACACAAGCACGAAAAATGACAAAGATATTTAAGTAGTTCGGTCAAACTGAAAAAAAAAATGGGAGGATTAGAGTATTTATACACTTTTGTAAAATTAAAAAGGACACAAAACACCCCTTATATGAATGTTGAGAGGGGGGAGGGGGTTGTAAAATGAACAATTTTAAAAAAAATAGCCATTTTTTTGGCGTGCATGGCGGGCCGGTCGTGCCCGCTCCCTTGGCCCATCATGGACCGTGCCGTTGACCGGGTCCGTTTGTGCCATGCCGAAACGGGCCAGCCCGGCCCATTTGACATCTCTAGGTTCACCTCAATGGATGACAATCATAATGGGTAGGGGGATGGAAGGATTTGTCAGATCCCCCTGATCTCTTTGATGGATGGCAAAGATTACTATAAGTTGGGTGTCCCCAGTTGAATAAGAGAAGGAAAAAAAATGAGAATCAAATTGGGGTCAGTATCGATTGGAGACTGGTAATGAGTTTGAGGAGATTTGATTAATCATGGGTTGGCCATAGATGGGAAGTTCTGGCGCGTGCTAGCCCATACCTACGCGCTTCGTGCAGGGAAAAACCGAGGTATATGGGTATGGGGCACCCATACCGGAAAAGGGTTTAGTTTTTAAGAAACTCCATATAAATTGTAAAATTTATATATATATTTTTAATATTTGTCCCTTCTCCTAATATTTATTTTAATGGAGCGCCCACCCCGCCCCTCCAAGTTCAATTTCATGGGTCTGCCCCTGGCTTCGTGAAGCAAAGCTACTAGATATGTGTCGATCCATTGGTTGCCTAGTGGTGAGGCATCTCCCTATCGAAAAAAAAATATTATGAATCCATCTCTGGATACTTTGGGGACTTCGGGGTCCATGTGTTATGGTTGTGTGAGTATGTACCAAAGCTAAAACACACACCCACGCACGCACATGCGCACCCACAAGCGCACCCACAAGCGCGCGCTCAACAAGGAAAAAAAACGTAAGCAACAAGATAGCTAGAGATGCGGATGATAGGAACTTTTTCTTTGAAAGATAGCTAGAGATGCGGATGATAGGAACTTTTTCTAGTTCAAAGAAGTACCATTTGAGGTGCATTCAATTTTCTTGACTTAAGTGACTGAACTAGTAACTGAACCCAGATCGATGAGTTTAGGGTTCCAATTTGGGCTTTTGATGAGATAAGGATTTTTTTTATCCATAGTTTCCAATGCAATGGACAAAACTTGCATGACTAGGATCGAAATCACACAGTAACCCTGACTGGCAATTTCATTCCAGGACACGTTACTGATGTGGGAATGGTGGGTAAATCATGCAAATTCACTTTTCACCATCCCTATAAATGGATGGACAAGGTGGAGCAGATATAGAACGAAGTTGAGTCATGGAAGCCATTAAATCATTCGTCTCCAATAGTCCCACCATATTGCCAGTTTCCCGTGCTCTGCTGATTCTCTTGCTTGTCACTGTTGTGACCCATGACCAAGTGGCTCAGGCCCAGAACTGCACAACGGAGTTAGTCAACCTCAGCCCATGTGCACCATATGCGATTCCAGGCTCAACATCTCCCAGCCCGCAGTGCTGTTCTTCCATCAAAGCAGTTGACCATAACTGCCTCTGTAACACCATCAACATTGTCTCCAAGTTGCCTGCTCTTTGCAGTCTTCCACCCATCACTTGTGGTCTCTCTCTCTCTCTCTCTCTCTCTCTCTCTCTCTCTCTCTCTCTCTCTCTCTCTCTCTCTCTCTAAATGAATGATTCAGTGCCAAACACCAACAGCAAGACTGAGGGAAATTGGAAGTAAGCTCCACTAGTAGTTTTAATAAACTATGAAGTCTGGGGGGCCACTTAATTGCACACTTGTTGATGGAATAGTTTTGCTGTTGGTGCCATCTCTCATTATATTTTATTTTTTGACTAACAGCTCATTCTTTAAATGTCAAATCTCAACAGGTTAGTAAGCGGGCTTTACAGGCTGAGGATTGAATAAAGTTGGAGTTCAATAAGAGTTCAATAAGTAATCTCCTGTGTGTCGCGTGATGGCTTATGAAGTCATTTTGACCAAGAATAAAGATACATTTCAGTGTTTTATGCTTTTTTAATACAAGCAAAGCGTGTTGGTATATGATGAATGCTTCAAGAATAATTTGAGTTTCAGACTTTCTTCACAAGACTGATTTGCTTTTTTTTTTTTTTTTTATGTTGTGAAAAATGGTGCAAATGATCTAAATATTAAAAAGAAAAACAATATGGATTGCACAAATGATGAAATGGACCACCTTTAAGGAATCTACTTGATTTTCTTTTCCTTTATATTTTCTTAAATTAGCTGTCATGGGCATCTTATGAAGATCTTAATGGACCTCACCACACTCTGGGATTGAGAATTCATTTTACTCATGAGAAAACAAGCTGTTTGGGCCGGGCATGACCTCAAACCAATTGTCACAAGGAGTAAATAAGGTTTACTGTGGATGTACCTAATCTCATAACTATAATATGTTGGGCTCTCAGAATAAAATGATCGCTTGCACTTCAATTGTCAAGTCGAGCTTGGCCTACAAGCATTGAATCAAGCTTGGCTATAAAATAATCCAAATTAGAAACTCATCACAGGTCGAGTCAAGATGGGGAAGGTTCAAGTTTAGCCACACCCATGACAGAACCCACACATTGCCATCCCGAAACAAGATGGACTTGCCCCCTCCTATGTGCAGCACTAATAACGGTTATATGCATAACTTGGAAACTGAGCCTGCCCAGGTGACTCCTCAGTGCATCCAGTCTGAGTAACTCATGCGAGTTTAAGCCAAATTTATGCTGACTTGGTTAGACTCGCTTAACTGAAGATGATAACTAAGATGAAGATCTGGGTGATGGGTTAATACTAAGATGAAGACGATAACAATGATGATAATTGAAAATCCAGAAATGTTTTTGAACGGTTTTTTGTTGCACCGCATTTTCTTTTTCCTTTTGATGTGTCCTGAGTCCTGACCCAGAAAAATTGAACTAGGTCTGGACCCATTGTAGCCACAAGATGGTGAAGCAAAGTAGATCTCAATCAGCTCAGTTAATTCCTCGATCTTTTCATTATCATTATTCTTTATCCAGAAAGGCTACCCAGCCTCCCATGTGATCAATTTGCTGTAAACCTTGGCAACAATACTATCATGGATAGGACAATGCTGATCGCTTTAACTTTTCATTCTATCTGGTATTTTTCCTGTTCATGAACTCGTTATTTGATCATGATATCATTTATTTTACAGACACCCTTACTGTAGGGCCCACCTAAATGTCTGACAACTGCTAAAAATAGGAAATAGGATGATGAATAAGTCAGTTGTGTGACTCTCTGTCAAATATCACGCTAATCAGATGCTAGCTCTTAGCTCTCCATGCAAGGAAAACAAAGTCCAATGATATTATAGCTGCATTTTAATTTAGATGCTAGCGAATTAAGAATTGGGGTGGGCTGTGTTTTAGGGGTCTATAAAAAAATGAGCCACATTAGACATTTATAGCCACTGGTCCACTTGCCTCCTTAACTGCATAACTAGCAATGTCTGATAAGTCTTTTTCCTTTTTTTTAAGACTCCTAATGTACATACAGCGCACACCTACAACAACATTCCACTTCTCTCATCTAACAAGTGGAAGGCCAGATAAGCTATACACCAAAATTCAATCACCTAATGATTGAAACTATCTTGACTGACGCGCATGTGATTGGACTGAATAGACAGATCGGATGAATAGACAGATCTTAAAAATCAGTAGGCATTATCAATGATATTCCTGTGAATTATAAAAAAAAAATATGTAATTTTTACATGGACCATTCTAAAATATTATGGATTAAAAAGTGTGAGCTCCAGGAAGGATTGTAAGAAAATTTCTAGAGTAGGTCTTGGAATGTTCTCATCCAACATTCAGCTTAATCTTGTCCATTGATTGTATCCAGTATTTAGAGGGCTTGGCATTCATTTGTGGCAAGTAAAGTTTGATTGAGGGATATTTACACATCTTCCCATTCATTTGTAAGCAAAGTCTGAAATCCATCAAGAACCTCCCATTTAGTGTTCTCTCCTCTGTAGGTAGGTAAGTGTGCAAGCTTGAGGTGGTTTTTGGTCTTTCAAGGACTGGATCGACAGGAAAGCCTGACTCTTCCTGTCTCGATATCACTAAGAGCAAAAGTGCAACAGGGGCTTGAATCGAGGACATTCACGTGCACAGCTGATCAGAGACAAGATTGTTTGTGTGTAAGTTCGAGTAATACAGGTAAAAATAAGGGGACAATATACACTTAAAACCACTTAAAAACCAGATAAGCTGTTTCCATTTATCAAGCAAATCATTATTCACAAAAGCAGCTGTGCTAGGACAAAAGCCATAAGAATATCATATTCAATCTTTAAATATGAAATGAGTGGTCGAAATAAAGTTTATCCAAGATTAATATAATCAGTTAATATTTTGTATGTACAGACATAATTTGGTGAATCAAATGGCAACAGGAATAACGAGTATGGGGGCGGGGTTTCAAACCAGCCTCAATTATACCCTTGATGTATCCTATTTTGTGTTTCTCAAATGAAATCCCAACAAACTTCATGTAATGATAAGAAGTGACGTGCAGGGAGGTCTTGCTAAACCACTGCTTGAAAGAATGATATTGTTAAATCAACTCCAAGAACAACGCTTCTTGCTTGCTACTCAGGCCTAGATCATTAAGAGATAACCCACTGTCGAGGTCGCTAAAAGCGCGCCGAGGATAGGGCCTCACCTGTCCAGCATAAAAACAGATGAGCATGTAAGTACTCCAGCTTATCAGTTCCGACTCCAGGATATGGTTCATTTATTAAAAATCCCAACACTTTCAGATGTCAGTCAATTTTCCACCAAATTCAGTCTGGGAATTTTTTTGAAGCAAAAGAAATAAACCAGTTTTCCGCCGAACCAGCACACAATGCATTGGTGAGGCATGACAAATAAACAAATATATAATATATATATATAATTTTCTGATTTATGAGGAGAGAATGTGGAAGATTACTTGCACATGCTCCCTTTATTAAGGGAGGTCCACAGAGGAGTGCAGCGGAAAAAAGAAAAAAAAAAGAGTAGAAAAATGCAATCTTCTGGTTTTCTGAAGAGCATGCAGGTCACTAAAGCAAAGCAAAGCCTCAACTGCTAATAAAAAGGGTAAAAGGGAGAAATGCACAAGGGGTAAGAAAGGTATCAATGTGCACCACTCTCAGCCGCTCACCTTCTGATGGTATGTACGATAGGCCTCAGATTTGTGTAACAACCAATGGGTAAGAAAGTTATCCTTGTCTGAGAAACATAACTAGTAGCTTCATAGAAAATACCTTCTTATTCAACAAAAAATTACGTGCTTTAATAATGTCACTTCCTATAAAGAAAAAAGAAAAAAAGTTCCATTTAGAATGGGTATTACAATGCATATTGACATTTTCACCACATCAATTTCTGAATGAACCGCCTACAAACATCCACTTATTAGGATATGATAACAATTATAGTAGGATAAGTGGATAGCAAATGTTTTAGATTTTGGGTGGATCATTATAACAGGTATTATACCATAATTAGATCTTATGGACGACCTTTGCATTCTTTGCTTTATTGTACTTCAAAATATAATTTGGAGGTCACTCAAAGAAGAACTATCTTACAATTTAACTGGATATCAGAGTCATTTCATATCACAGCCTCTCTAATCTCGCACTCCTAGCCATACATACCTGTCATCACCATTCATACCAACCACTGATCATCTCAACTTTCCTGCATTCTGAGTTTCTGAGTGCACTCAGAACTTTAGCCAATTAGAGGCAGTAGATCTGGTGGGCAACTGACCTGCTCCACCCTGGACAATCTTGGCACCCCATTGCCTGCAGCTGGTTTAGCACTGCTCCTCTCAACCTATCAGCCTGGGTCTGCTCATGCCCAAAGTCTCCCCCTAATCTACCAGTGCACTCCTCACCATTTGCACATCCAGATCAGTAACCAGCTGTCCACGACTGCTGCCTCCATCTGTGACCACCTTTTGACCATCAGACTGGCAACAGTATAGCTTCGCCTCCATGCAGACCACCTTTGTTACTCCACAACCCATCTACCCCGTGGCAACCATTTAGAACAAAAAAGAAAAAAAAAAGAACAAAAGAAAGGAGAGAAGAAAAAAAAACTGTGCCCGTGTCGGCTTTACAGAATTACACCAACTTTACCCTCAGCCAGCCCCATCTTCAGCTTCATCAGGTTGTAACCATCTCTGCCAACGTCCCTCTGACAAGCCCCATGATGGATCTAGTTTCATCACATGAAACTGCTCCACAGCCACTGTAGCTGCTACTCCAAACACTGTTCCCACCCCTGTTCTCCTTGGCCATTATTGACCCCTGTTCCTTGCTCCCATCTGCTGCTCATCTACTGTGCCACTGACATGAACCAATGGTATGACTGCACTAACTGTGTGCCATCTTCGCCACTGCTCTGCTTTACTTCCTTGCAGAACTGCGGTCACCAGTCTCCACCCTATCCTACCCTACCTATCATAGACTAGTAAGAACTAAGAACCAACCTTTTTCTTAGCTAACAATTACCCACCACAGTTACCAATCTGTGCACCTCTTGATTTCAACTGCTAAGCCTGGTTCTCAAAGAAAAGCCAGCACCAAGTTGAAGCTCCACTTCAGCCTCATAAACCTATGTTTTCGCAACCGCCATGGCCAGCCTATCATTGCACCTGCGCAACATCTCTGCCCCCTTCCACATGTTCTTTTTGAAAATCAACTATAATGTCTATCCAATCATTTCCTTTGATCATAGGTGCTTTGCATCAGATTAACCACATGGAAATTTTTTTTTCCAAAAAAAATAAAAAAAGATTGATGGGTTATTTGGATCATAGATTGATGCAATGCTTGTGCATTGGTCTTGGAACATGTGTCTCATTGTTATGGAAAGAAATCAGTGCCTGTGCTCGCTCCCCTACATGCCTACCGGCCCCTGGCATTGTCATCTAGTACTGATCACTACTGTTCATATATTTGCTATTCTGTTATCCAGATTTGTTCATTCAAGATCTGACTTCTAGCATCTGCTCCATGCAAAGCACCAGTCACCACTGCCTGTTACACCAGAATGTCATCCTGATCGCCAATTGCACCATGTCTGATTCAATCAATCATATCTAGATTGGATGCACCTGTCTATTGATCTGATTGTTTGTCTAAAAAAATAGTGGTTTGGTCGTCTGTATCTGGATTGAATCTTCTATCTACGGATTTGATCATCTGTATTCAGACGGAGTATCCTGTTTATGATCAATCTTTATATCTGATCTCCACATGCGTATAAGACAGTAATGTACAAAACAAGGCCTCAAGTCCTATATGTACAGCCTAGTGAAAGGGTTCACATCATAGTTGTGAATATCGTTTCGGACCCAACATGCCTGTAAGACAGTAATGTACAAAACAAGGCCTCAAGTCCTATATGTACAGCCTAGTGAAAGGGTTCACATCATAGTTGTGAATATCGTTTCGGACCCCATTTCGGTCTGGCCTTCAAAATGATAAGTTTCGGTCGATTCGGAATTTCAGTCAATCATATCTACATTAGATCAACCTGTCTATTGATCTGATTGTTTGTCTCGAAAAATAGTGGTTTGGTCGTCTGTATCTGGATTGAATCTTCTATCTACGGATTTGATCATCTGTATTCAGACGGGGTATCCTGTTTATGATCAATCTTTATATCTGATCTCCACATGCGTATAAGACAGTAATGTACAAAACAAGGCCTCAAGTCCTATATGTACAGCCTAGTGAAAGGGTTCACATCATAGTTGTGAATATCGTTTCGGACCCCATTTCGGTCTGGCCTTCAAAATGATAAGTTTCGGTCGATTCGGAATTTCAGTCAATCATATCTACATTAGATCAACCTGTCTATTGATCTGATTGTTTGTCTCGAAAAATAGTGGTTTGGTCGTCTGTATCTGGATTGAATCTTCTATCTACGGATTTGATCATCTGTATTCAGACGGGGTATCCTGTCTATGATCAATCTCTATATCTGATCTCCACATGCCTGTAAGACAGTAATGTACAAAATAAGGCCTGAAGTCATATATGTACAGCCTAGTGAACGGGTTCACATCATAGTTGTGAATATCGTTTCGGACCCCATTTCGGTCTGGCCTTCAAAATGATAAGTTTCGGTCGATTCAGAATTTCTATGAGACTTTTCTGAATTCCATTTCTGGGAAATATAAAAATAATATATATGTAGAAAAAAAAAACATAAAACAATAAATATGGATTTAATCCATTATAGTAAAACTTTCTGGAAATGCATTTTGGGGAATATAAGAAATACAAAGTATATATGCATAAAAATTAAAAATTAAAAAAATAATTAACTATGTAAAATATCATTTCGACCTAAATTCAGGATTTCGGCCGAAAATTTAAAGCGAAAAGTTTTATGTGAAATTTCGTTTCGGTCACTTAACCGAAATGAAAATTTTCGGCCATTTTGGCCGAAGCAGTACGAAATTAATAACTATGGTAGTATGGTTCACATATAACTTAAGTTGAAAATAAGGCATGTGCTTAATTAATCACTCGAGAAAATAGTCACATCTCGTATCTAATTCCTCTCCAAGCCACACGTTTAAAGGGGAATGTAGAAGATTTTAGCTTCTAGTTTTGTCTTTCAAATAAATTCTCAGCAATTTTTTTTTAAAATGAATAGAGCAGTTCAGAAAGTGTATAAATTGAAGTTTAGAAGTTCACTCTTAAGAGAGGGAAAATTGCTTAGATGGGGGGGAAAAAAGTGGGCGTCCAGGCTCCCTTCCGTATTTCCAGTATTCCCCTTTAATTCAATCAATGAAATTACATACTTCCCTCTTTCATGTGAATTGTTGATGAATCTCTTCTCCCTTGTGTGATGGCTCCTTGGATTCTCCTCTTGTGAAGACCCAAAAGGCCTTGAGAAGATTGTGTGACGACTCCACTCTCATCAAACCTCCACCAACCCCTTATGCACTCAACACACGACTTCTAATCAATTCTTCACGACATTCAAAACTCAATCTTCTCTTTCAGAGCACCTTGAGCTAGAGCATGTATTAGGACATGTCAAATATCTATGCTAAAGATAATTCGTTGGTAGATACAATGGACCACAGAGATAGTTGACTTTGATTTGTGGGACCAGCACTGTTTCACCTTAGGATAACATAAGTTGCAGCTTAGTAGAGCCCTGCTCGATATATATATATATATATGGGGCCAGCTCTCCTAAGCTGAAGCTTAGGTTAAGGTAAGCTCAAGTGTGTGGTGGGGTCCACCTGGAGACCCACATGGGGATGGGGATGGGAGGATTTCAAGGACTCCCTGGGATCCTCATCTCGGCAAAAAATAGCCCCAACCGTGATTTCTATCATCTCCATATGGGCCAAAAGTTTAATGGTCAACGGTCTATTCGAATCGATACACAGTCGATCCAACAGTCCAGTAAATTCGGATTTGACCAAAAGTTGGACATGTACAATTTAGGGGGGTAATGTGTTTGGTCCACGGCCCCACAAGCATAAGCTTACGAAATTCTCTCCTAAGCTCGAGCTTAGGAGAGCCTTGCTCTATTTTATATATATATATATATATATGGGGCCAGCTCTCCTAAGCTGAAGCTTAGGTTAAGATAAGCTGAGGTAAGCTCAATTGTGTGGTGGGGCCCACTTGGGGACCCACATGGGATGGGGGGGATTTCGAGGACTCCCTGAGACCCTCTTTGGAAAAAATCAGCTTGAACCGTGGTTTTTATCATATCCATCTAGGCACCAAAAGTTTAATGGTCAACAGTCCATTTGGATCGGTACACAGTCGATCCAACGGTCCAGTAAATTCGGATTTGACCAAAAGTTGGTGGAAATTATTTTTTATTTTTTTTTTTTTGGTGGGTGGGGTGGGGGGGGGGGGGGGGTTGTGTTTGGTCCATTTGGATGAACCAAGGGTGGGCCCCAGAAGCAGTAGCTTATGGAATCTTATCATAACCTTAAGCTTAGGAGAGCCTGGCCCATATATATATACGGTAATTCTCCAAAACACCCCACTTTAAAAATTCCCCCTTTTTTCGCCCCTCCTTTTTTTTGTCATGAGGCCCACCTTGAGTCCTAGTCTTTTCACACACACTACCCCCTCATGAATAGTCACAAGTCCAAACTTGACACTCATCCAATTTTTCCTCATCGTTGTGGATTGAAATCATAATAAAATCATGCCTTTAAACCTAAAAAATTGGTATCGGTGCGTAAATTCGCAAAATACGAAGATTTCCAAATCCTATGTGGTGTGGGGAAGAGAGGGAGAGGGGTCCACTAGACCAAACCCTTGGGGATTTACAATTGCCAGACATGAATTTTCCACAAATCCTTGCTGATTTGATTGTCAAACATGGCCTAAGTTATTTGTGACCTGCTTTTTGAATCCGGAGAATAAGAAAAAAAATAGTCTTGGGCCTGCATCCTAGGTCAGATCTGAGTGACCCTAGGTCATGAACAACTCATCAACCCAATTGGGCAGCCACAGGATATATAATGGAATATAAATAAGTTTCACCATAACATCCGATTGTCTAACAAGAAAATCCAAACTGGTATGTACATATATAAGGAAATGCTCCTATGAGAGTAATTCTCACACCACTATGAGAGTAAGGGGGGAGGGCCCACATATTTAGGCTGTTGACATTGGATATGGATCCAATGGGTCCGCCCCTTCCTCTCACAGTAGTGTGAAAGTTACTCTCATAGCCATAGGAGCATTTTCCATATATATATATATATATATATATATATGGGAAATATTCATGTGCATCCATCCCTCATCATGTTATGGTGAGGGACAACATAGTAGGGTTGACTTTATAACACATCCGATCCATCCACACACATGGAACACCCTTAAGTACACTAAACCCATTGAATTTTCACCTATATCCAAATGGATTGGACCGTTGGATCGAGGGTCAAATTTTTTTCTTTAATATAAAGTCATTAAATTTGTGGGCCACGGATGAAGGGGTTAGAGGCATGGAATTGACCCCAAATTTGATATATGGTCTCATCCAAGATGTCTCTTCTCATCCCCCACAAGTCCCATGATTAGTGGGCCCCATTAAGTTTGTCCCTCACCATACACGGGAATATCCCCCGATATATAATGATAATATATAAGGAGATGCTCTTGTGAGGGTTACTCTCATGATACTATGAGAGTAAAGGTGGGGCCCTCACATCCATATCCAATGCCAACAGCCTAAATGTGAGGGCCCCCACCCAATCTCTCATGTTAGGTGAGAGATATCTCTCATAGGAGCATCTCCTTATATATATATATATATATATATGTGTGGGGGAAATTCTCAAAAACGCCCCATTTTAAAAATGCACCTTTTTGAGCCCCTCTTTTGTTTGGTCACAGGACCCATGTTGTGTCAATCAAGTCTTATCACACACACTACCCCCCAATGAATAGTCACAAGTCCAAGTTTGACATTCATTCAACTTTTCCTCACTCTTGGATTGAAATCATAACAAAATGATGCCTCTAAACCATTAAATTTTAGGGCCATGGATCAAAAAGTTAGGATGATCTTATGGGCTCAAGATTTTGCATGTAGGTAGGCCTCAGATGGATCTTTCCATCCAATGGACTTCCATGATCATCATGCATCCCAATAGGCCAAACTAGGAGGGGAGCTGTGTAGCGCTCCCATATATATACATATATATATCGAGAGAGAGCGCTCGTGCGCTAGAAAATGTTATGTGCGATGATGAATCCTGCCCATTGGAAGTTGTGGAACGATTGAGATGAAAACAACGTTAAAATCCATATATCTCTCTCTAAAAAGGATAAATTAATCCCACAAGTTAGTATGGAAACCTCTCTCTCTCTCTCTCTCTCTCTCTCTCTCTCTCTCTCTCTCTCTCTCTCTCTCTCTCTCTCTCTCTCTCTCTCTCTCTCTCTCTCTCTCTCTCTCTCTCTCCCCTCATTGAAACAGGTTGCCATATATCTTTCCCTCTCCTTGTAATTCTCCTCCACTAAGTTTTTTTTTTTTTTTTTCTCTCTCTCCTCTCCCTCCATGTCTATTGTTGTTTACTCTCTCCTTCAATCCAAGGGTTGACATCTTTCTCATCTCTCTCCTCTGTGTAATCCTCTTCCCATTCAACCGCACGCCCATATTCCTCCTTCTGTCTCCCTCTATGTAGCTGATTCAAAGGAGAGATTGGTAAATAAAGGAGAAGTCTCTTAGTGCATAAATCTTTTTTATTTTTTCTTTAAAAAACAATTTGGTTTTTGAATTGTAACCCAAAAAAAACAAAAACACACAGAAAAATTGCAAGAAATTCAAAAAAAAAAAAAAAGACAAAGAAAGGTAAAAAGTTATATCGTTCGTTCGTTTTTTTACGATCACTCACATCTATTAAAAATAGATGCTGAGACATTTCTTACAATATGAAAGAATCAAAAGGTTCATCCAATTTGTGTATTGGCGCAACTTGCAAACAATGATATTTCACCATGCATCAAAGGCCGTGAAGAGTTTTTGACAAAATGACACCCATATCCCTGCTGATTAGAATATTCAATCTTAAAATTATTTACTAATATTTTGACCAACTAAAGCCAAAGGTAGTGGAATATCTGATACAAATAAAGTGCGGTGGGTATTCAAATTGGAATTATCATAATATAGAAAATTATAATCCAGGTTGGGTAATGCCCATTAAATTACACCATGGCAGCCACCATAATTTATATTGCTTGGATAGATGGGGATTATTACCAGTATATAATGGTAGTGAAATAACAACAGCTTCTTTCATAGAATATTAGGATCATATGTGGTCATTTACAGGGCCAATTTCAGAATATGACTGCTGTTAAAATGAAGAGATTTCTGTTGATTCAGATCTAATTTCCTGCTGCATATCCATCTGGAAATTAACTTATAGTCAAATGTTGGTTTCAGAAGTACTCAAATACTGCTTACTAGACATTTTGTTTTAGAACTGATCCTCGGATTGAATGAGAATAGAAAGAGAGATCAGTAGGAAGAGATGGGCAGGGAGAGAGGAAGAGGGATGCTTACAGAGGAGGAGGAGAAAGAAGGGATGAGAGATATGGCAACCCATCCCAACGAGAGGAGAGAGATGACGTGGTTATGGAAACAAACTTCCATTTCTTCAGGGATTAGTAATTTCCGTCTATTAAGATTCCTTTGGAGGACTTTTAACGTTGTTTTCATCTCAATCGTTCCGCTGTGTGTCTCATGGTATTTGTTTCACAACATTATCATGTCAGACCAGGAAAGCTTTAAGTTTTATAAAATCTGGTGCAGCACCCAGCAAACAAGAGATGTATGCTATGGTCAGGCTTTGTATGTCTCTAAATAAATTGTTAAGCCACACAACAGGTTGTAAACGCTGGCACTGAAGAATCATAACCAAAACATGGTACAAAGCACTTCTACTTTGTCAACACCACTAGAAGCATGTGTAAATAGCAATATGCTTCGAATATTCTGTAAAAGTATTTACTAGACAGATGTCAATCAAAGTAAGTGATGGGAGGAATATTACCAGTCTGTATGTGCCAGGCTTGACGCCTCTGCCAATGTCTATGAAATCAAAAAGAAACTGCAAAATAAAACAGCAGTTAACTAAAGTGAAAGAACCAAACAGCTTTCACAAACCATTTTCCAAAATACAGTGACACATGCGCAATTATACTGGATTGGAGAAACTACCTGAAGCTTGTCGGATTTCAGGAAGCGACGACCTCTACGGCTACCATCAGGCATCCGAACAAGAAGTGTAATAGCAGTTTCATCCTCTGCAGCTGGTTCGTGAGGAAGAGAAGCTTCTTTTTCAGCAAGCCTCCTCTCAAACTCCTAAATTCAGTTGTGAATTTAGGACAAGTGAGTCTCCAATACTTAGAAACAATATCACAAATGACCCAAAATCGTAGCTAACCAAATTCACAAAAACTTGGAAGAAGTAAAGCGCACCCCCCCCCCCCCCCCCCCCCCCACCCCCACTCTTTCCTCTTCTTCTCTCCTCTCAGAAGAGAAGGTGTTACTGCTGCTGCAGAGATGTCAAATGGGCCGTGCCGACGGCCCACTGGGCACGGCCGGTGACGCGGGCCGTGCTGGGCCGAGCCTTACTGGCCTGCTGGCCCGTTTGGCACGACCCGCTAGGCACGGCCCGCCTGGCCCGCCAAAAAAAAACAATTTTTTTATAATTTTTTAATTTATAAAAATCTAATTCCCAGCCAACCAACAACCCTAAGCATTTTCTAATAAAAAAAAACACTTACATAACTTGGTAAGGTAGGACTTTAGTGTAAATTTGTCACACTAATAATGAGGGGCAATGTGTTTTGGGGGAGAAGTAATAAGGGGAATGTTTTGGTATGACACTTACCTTCACTAAATTTGCCCCCTTGCCTTCACTAATTTTGTTGTCTTGAGAGATATTTGAGAATCTCAAATGAAATTCCCTACCTGGATTCATCTATGTTCAAGAACCCCTGAGCATTTGAGAAGTTGAGATTCTTTATAGGTTGGAAAGCTCACAATTAAACACAGGAATATGTTCATAATTCAGTCATTTATGTTCAATATAATCTCGTTACATGTACCTATAACTCCACTCTCGATCACATCACATGAAGCCATATATTTACATTGATATGAACACTAGGAAAAAGAAGTAAAAAATATGTAACCATGATAAAGATAATGAGAATTATTGACTAAGACTAAAAACCCATAACTAAAAAATAAAGAAATTGATGCAAATCTAAATAAAATGAAGTCCAAGGTTGTGGTTTCATGGTGGGTCATTTGGAAGACTTGAAATGATTGTTGATAAATGTAGAAATATTTAATCGCGCTAAGTTCTCATTTAAAGTATGAGAATTTAGCCAAAAAAATAGAAATTGAGTTTGCCATCTCAATTGAAATATCCTTAACCATGGCATTTCAATTTGGCTGAAAAATGAGTAAAAAAAGGACATGATATGATTTTTTTATATTTCAGGTTGTTTGAATGAAAGAGTGAGAAGTTGGATAAAAAAGGTGTTAGCTTCTCATCATCATCTAAAGTGGTTAGGTTCTCATCCTAATCTAACTAGTAGTTTAATATTCGTGGTTAGGTTCTCATCCTCATCTAACTAGTTTTAATATTGTTTGAATAAATATTAGTATACAAAAGTTAGTTGGTCTAGTGGTTATGTTTATCTTTCACATCCTAATAGTTGTGAGATTGAGTTCACCCAGACACATTTTATTTATTTTTAAAAGTATATACAAATTACGCAGGTCGGGCCAACCCGACCCGACCCAATCATCAAACTGGCCCGCCTGTAACTCTATCAGAAAAAAAAAAAGGCACGCCTGGCCCACAGGCCGGCCCGGCATTGCCCGCTCCAGCCGCCCCACTGCGGGCCATGCCACTGGGCCGTGCCGTGCCCGGGGTTTTCCCTAGTGGGCCGTGCCATGCCTGCCCGGCCCGTGGCACGGGCGGGCCATGTTTGGAGCGGGCCGTGCCGTGCCTGACATCTCTATGCTGCTGTATTAGGTAGCGTTTGGTTCGCAAAAAAGTGGCGTAATGACCATTACCTCCGGAATCTCATTCCCTTATGTAGAGGAATGGCCATTCCATCCGGGATTGGAAGGAATGACCATTCCATTCCTTTCTACTTTTTTTTTAGACCAAAATACCCTTCTTCACATCTATACATTATTATTATAATAATAAGATTATAAAAGAGAAGAACTTGCGTTGGCCCCACCTATATAATAATAATATAACATATACATTATTATTATAAGATTATAAAATAGAAAAACTTATGTGGGCCCCACCTATATAATAGTAATATAATATATACATTATTATTATTATTATAATAAGATTATAAAAGAGAACAACATGTGTGGGCCCCACCTATATAATAATAATATAATCTATACATCATCATTATTATTATTATTATTATTATAAGATTATAAATTAGAACTTGTGGGGCCCACCTATATAATAATATATATATAATATTATATTATTTTATAAGATTATAAAATAGAAGAACTTGTGTGGGCCCCACCTATATAATAATAATAATATGTACGTTATTATTATTGTTATAAGATTATAAAATAGAGAACTTGTGTGGGCCCCACCTATATAATAATAATATAAATATACACATTATTATTATTATATTACAAAATAGAAGAACTTGTGTGGGCCCCACCTATATAATAATAATATAATTTATATATTATTATAAAATAGAAGAGCTTGTGTGGGCCCACCTATATAATAATAATATAATCTATATTATTTATTATTATAAGATTATAAAATTGAAGAGCTTGTGTGGGCCCCACCTCTATCATCATAATATAAATCTCTTATATAATTATTATATAAGCTTATCAAATAGAAGCGCTTATGTGGGCCCCCTACCTATCTAATAATAATTAATTATATTATTATTATAATTAATAATATTCTCTATAAGATAATAACAATAGAAGGAGCTTTTGTGGGCCCCACCTATTTAATAAACTATACCTATACATTATTATATTCTCAGATTATAACATAGAATAGCTTGTGTGGGCCCACCTATTTAAATAAAATTTATATCTATACTTTGACGAGCCAAAGATAAAAAATCTAAAAGGGTATTTTGGTCACTCTTATGTAAATTTTATTCCATTCTAGGACTTCATTCCAGCGTACCAAACACAGAACCCACGAATCAACTGGGTTGATCTCACATTAGCGTACCAAACGCTGGAATGGAAATGCGTATTCCTGCCTCATTCCATTCCAGACTCATTCCGGTCTCCATTCCATTCCCGCCTATAACCATTCCAGCGAACCAAACGCTACCTTAGTTACTTATCAGTTGTTTTCATCCCCAAGCTATAACTCAGCTGGTAAGGGACATGGGTGCGTGATTGAGAGCGCCACAAACATACCCACCCCAACCCCAACACGCACGCAAAAAATCTATTTTCAACTCAAGCCAACTTCAGTGTCAACACTGATGATAAGCTTACAGTGAAAATCATCAATACAATGAGGTGACTTTAAACTTTCATAACCTTGGATATTAGGGAAAGGTGAGGTAGAAATTAAGGTGCCCTGTATGTTTGTTGTCCTCTAATTGTATTGATATCTTGATAAGACAGATCCAATGAAGATCTTTAAAGTATTAGTTGTGGTAGCCCCTAAAAATGATTGCAGGGTCATTCTTTCATTTCCTCAGGAGTTAAAATATTCATGCAAATCAACATTCAAAATCAATTACTTTGATTTTACTGGATGCAAAACAGTGTCCAGGATAAAAAAAAGATCCCATCTTCTGAATTGAATGATGAAGGCCAGGTTACAAAATCAAAGGACTTTTCTTCTCAGTTTGTAACTATGTCAGATCCAATATAGATCTTTCAAGCATCCTTTGTGCCACAACTAAAATTAATCACAGGGTCATCCTTTTTTAATAGGCAGAGTTATTATATCTCTGAAAGTCAAGATTCAAGGCCAAAATGATTTCGTTTACTGGATGCAAATGAGGATCGGAGATCAAAGAGAACCCATCATCTATATTAAACAATGAAAGATATAGTTCAAAACTCTCTATTCCAAGTTAACAAGTAGGGATTATTGTTTCGATAACTGTATCTTGTCTTGCTAGAAAAAGACAGTTCGCTAATTAACTATAAAAGACATGTCATCATATATCCTACCTTTCTAACTAAGGTTTATTAAAGTGACTATAAAAGATACGTCATCATATATCCTACCTTTCCAACAAGAGTGATGCAGGACAAAGCCATGGCCCCCATCAGTTGACCAGCCAATGGGCCCAGTCCGTCCATCTCGACCTATCATTTTGGGTCCGGCCCCACATTTTATCATATTTAGAGTTTTTATCTATATTTTTAAGTTTTTTTATTAGATGATTTAATCCTAGCTATCAATGTGTTTGGATAGTCCAGATTAGTTTTAGGTTTTATTTCGCCTATATAATGATGCAATGCCACCGTTGGCTTTAGACTTTGATTAATGAAAATTTGTTTTGAGCGTTTTTGCTCTCTCCTGCAATGAGAAGTCTTTCCTCGCCTGTGATAGGGAGCTTGGCACCCGCCCAACCCCCCCCCCCCCCCCCCAAAAAAAAAAAAAAAGACACACACACACACACAAACCTCTCCCTCAATTCTCCATCTCTACCCTACCCTACTTGCCCCGTACCTCAATCCGCATCAAAGAGTTCACTAAAGTGAGACCTCTTTGTGTGAGCGTGTGAATAAGTGCATCACTCTCTCTCCATGGTTTTGTGTGAACATGTACAAAGACACCATGCACAAGTGCGAATAAGTTCACATTATCAGATTAAAAAAATCTAGAACTTACTCATAACTCAGTAGCACAATACTTCAAAAAAGAAAGAAAATAACTCGTAGATTCCATTTGTGATGCTAGTTAAAGAGCACAAGGATTTTTAATAAAAAAAAAAATAAATTTACTACCTAGCCAACAAGCCATCTTAGAAATAACATCCATTATAGAACATTAATATATAGTACCTCTTCCTCGAGCAATTTCCTGCGATTTTCCTCTTCCCGATGTCTTTCTTCTTGTAGGAAAGCTTCTCTGGCAGCAGCTTCCTCTAGACGACGAATTTCAGCCTCCTCCCTCGCCTTCAATTCTTTTTCTGTGTCAGCTTTGAGCGCTGCAAGATACTCGTCATCCTGCAAGCTTAAATCAGGCATCAATTCTGTTGGAGAAGATAATTATCATAATGATTGGGAACAAGACAAAAAGATAAACCTGTTGTTCCCTTAGCAAGCGCTGTTCCACTAGAGTGGGTGATGGTGGACGCGGTGCTGGTCGAGGATAGAGGCCTGCATTCCTGTCTAAACCAGGATGCCGGGCATCATGAAGCGGGTAGGCAAAACGGTGATGATACGCATTCTCTTCAGGAATGCCACCAAAAATTGCTGCCTCCAGCATAACTGCATCATCATGCTCCTCAGAAGATATGCCTCCCCACTTCATTCACAGCAAGAATGCAAAACAGTTAGTTGAACCATCAGCAGGCTGGATTCTTCAGCGGATGGAGTTCTGTGATTATCAGACCTTGCCAAGGATATGCATAGTGTCCACAGCGCTTGAGTTTGTATATGTGGTGTCCATGCTTTGGCAATTAAAGACAATCAACCTGATTGGCTCCAATGTAAATAGACCATACTCCTAAATCTCTCAATGAGCTGGAGACAACAGCCTCAAAGGAGATGGCCAAGAAGAAAATGCAGTAACAGCTGACATTCCTTATACAACATATGAAAGAACAATATTGGACATATAGGATCTTCCGAGTTATGTACATGGTCTGGTCCGTCAGTGGTGCGCGCGGGGCTTTGCATGTGTAGACTCAAGGCCAGAGGACAGTATGCATAACCCCAGATAGAGGATCATATGATTCCTCCATGAGTTGGGTTTTATAGATTAAAGTTAAATTATCTAGTAATTGATGAGAACCTCGTCAGAATGGAAGGCATCTCCATTAGGCTGTGGATGATTTGTAATATCATGTGGTATGGGACTTGATGGTAAGCTATCCACCATTTCTTCAACTACTGCTGCAGATTCCATAGCATCAGAAGAAGCTCCAAAAGAAATGCGTCTAGACCTGTGCCTCACCAATGGCTGTTCCTCTACATCTTCAGCTTCCTCTTGAACAGATGAGTTCCCTTCCTCCACCATAACTTGACTTGACGCTTGCATATTAGGTAAACAAAATCCTTGCCTCCATGAGGAAACAAATCACTTGTTAGAAACATGCACCACAATGCACATTTGCAACACAATCTACCCCATCCCACACAGGCAATACACGACGAGTCGTGCATGTCCGCACATAAATGGCTCAGAGCCCAAAAGTCCACTATTTGGATTTATTCCAACCTTTTAGCTGGAAGATTTCATCAGAAAAAAGGGAAGATTGCAAGTCAAACTTTTGATTGACCTTTTCACCCTCTTTTAACTCATTATCCAATTTCTGCACTATAAACTCCTCCGATCAAAAGCTTAGAATTGTCACATCAACATACTGAAAACAGGTTGTGCACCAGCACACACGCATGCAAACAAAAGCACATGTTGAAAGCATGTGCGCTCACATATGAGTAAAATCAACATAAACATGTAACTAGCACAACAACCCGTGCTTAGCACGAGCATGTTCATCAATAACTGAAAAGTAAATTTACGAAAAGTATATTTACTGATTCATTAAGAAAAACTCAGATTATGGAAAATCAATACTCAAATACTCAAGACAATGATTTGGTGATTATGATAGGGATAGAAATGAAGTTCTTGCAGAAAAGTGAAAAGTGGGAAGAAGAGGTGGTAACGTGAAGGGGTGGAGATGAGTGGTTACATATTGGAAGTGGGAAGTTATAACTCCCTGCCAAAATCAGAAGTTATGGTCAAAATTATCTTCAAAACCCTTCAGCTTAATATAGTATAATGGATAAAAAGCTATATAGCAATTGATATTAACAGCACCACCAGACACCCACCTTTCACTTTCTGCTGCCAGCTTTCCTGATTCTTCCACATCAGATGACTGAGAAACACCGTGTTGTTCTGTTCCAACAGACCCAACCTTTTCACGTAGTGCTTTCTCCAGCTGTGCTGTCTGAATTCAAGATGAAGTGTGGACAGAAACATTAATACTTAATAATGGGAGGGGGAAACAAGCAAATAGTAAGGAGGACAAACCTTCAAAGACATTGAAACTGCACGTGCAAACTCAAAATCATCTGAATGAGATGATCCTTGCACAAACCGGGAACCAGAAGTGTCCTAAATGAAGAATACATAAATCAACAAATGAAGCAAGCAAATACAGTCCAGAACAACACAAAATCAAGATGTTGATTGTCATTGTCACATACATAGGGAATGCCAAACTGCTGATCAGAATATCCTCCATCAACCTCCCTTTTTGAAGCCTCAATGGCAGCTCGCAGCATTTCTTCTTCTATGTCATCACCGTTATCAATTGCATTGTCAAGTTGAGGAACACTTATCCCAGGACGTCTCTCATCAACTTCATTTGCTCTTTCATTCGGATGTGCAGAAAGAGCAGGAGGAGTAACTGAAATATTTGCATCTTCTTCGTCATCAATTATGACAATCCCATTATCTTCTGGACCATGTGCTTGCGCACTTCCAGTAGCATCCTTATCGGAAGGATTGAGCCCAGAATGACCAGATTGACCAGTCCCATCCTTAAACCTTATGGGAACCTCCCCCACCTCCCCGGGATTAGAAACTTGTGGTGCATGCCCAGTAACCTCAGCAGTTCCTCCCCCATCAGAAAAGCTTGGACCAGATTTTGGGTCTAAGGAAGCAATTGGGTTCAAATTTCCAGTGGCTGACGGTAATGATTGAGAAGGTCCCTGGGATTCCTCTTGATTCGGATCATCTATGGCCATGAAATCATCTTGAGGTGCCAAAACAGGATGTATGCTGGAAATGAAAACAGAAGATTTCAGAGCACAATATACCTAGAGGAAAATTGCTGGTAGATGAGGGCAATTAACTTTCTCATAAATCTAATGTAAAGCTCAAGGTAAAACAGAAGCACAGGTCAAATTACATACTTGGTTCTATCTTCTTCATTGAAATGTGCATTTATAGCTTGATTCAGATTGCCACCATGCTCCTGTTGATTGGCCAGATGTGAGATGAAGGCCAGAAATTTAGGTCATGGGTTATAGAACTTGCATCAAAATTATGACAAATACTAAAGTACATTGCCCAGGAATGATGTCTAATGACATTTAACAGTTAAGAACAAATGAACTAGGTAAATATATGATGAATACTGGTTTCAGAATCTACCTGAATAAGCAGACAGAGAGATGAGAAAAAAAATGACCCCAAGTTGTTATGAGTTTATTATGAAAAGCAAATCTGACACATGCTTCAATATAAGAGGGGACGGACACCTTCTGCTACTAAAAGAAACTCTTCCTAATTTCTAATGACACTACTAAACTTCTGGGTTCCTAATCCCAAGCTGTCACCACATACAAGAGAGTTGCCTTTTTAAATAAAAAGCAGCCCTAAACACAATCCGAACAATCCAAACCAACATCAAATGTTTTAAACTGACCAAACAGAAAAAAGCAAGAAATTAAACTCGTCATGACCCTACACTTTATCAGAAATGATTCTTAACTCTCTCAAGTCTAGTTAAAATTGCACAAAATTGATCTTGTTGGAAAGTAATTGAATAACCTCCAAAGGATCAGCTTTTATGTCCTTTGGACATCATTTGATCATAAAATATGGTCATTGCTAAAAAAAAATTTAATGGTGCCAACATCCAATTGGACATCGCTGCATCATTCTCCCTTGGTGGAAGAAAATTCGACCTCAAGTTTGCTTTTGTCGACCTACACTTCTGCTTCTCTTCTTGTCTCCACTTTCCAGTCCTAGTCCATCAATCTATTTGATGCAGATAATTTTGCATCAATTGATGAGGATCAAAAAATTAATTATTTAAATCTTTAGACAGTAGTGATTGAGCCTACGGACCCAGACACACTTATAGGTGGGCCAAAGGATCAATTGGGCCTCAAACAGTTCACGAGCATTTAATAAAATTCAATGCCAGGGCAACTGATTACATTGAAAGAAGCCATAAATATTCAAAAGGTTGCAAGGATATCTGTTCTCCACTTATATATGTACTTATATCGAAGCTATAAATACAATCTCAACCATCCAAATCAGCAACAAATGTTTTAATCTTGACCCTTCAAACATAATAGAAAAGAAACAGATTAAATACCCCTTAGCTCTCGATACTCTACATCAGAAAATGGACCATAACTTATCAAATTTAATCAGAATGGCACAAACTTGGGCTTGTTCAAAAGGTACTCAAATAACCAATCCAATAGATCCAAGCTCATATCATTTGGACAAACATTTTATACATATGGCAATATAAAATAGTGAAACTGCCACCCCTCCTTCCTACAACCGTTTTTCTTATACATCCTTTGTCCAACGCCAATAAAATCATGTAAGATAGAGCGAATGAGCCTAAAGAACAAATGACTTGAGGCATGGGCCAAAAGCACCATTCAAGTTTTATCAATGAAGGCCTAGGAACACCAGCATAGGCTCAGTCAGCCAAAAGGGTCCATAAAGTAGTTAATCGGGGACATGCTGGATAGGGGCCCACAAAGCCTACAAAAAAACTATATCCCAAAGGTCACTAAGTAGTTGTTTGTGTAGTTTCCTGTCACCAATTGGTTTTGGGATTACTGGCTAGCAAACTTGAGATGGTATCAGAGCCACCACGATGGGCAAAAATGCCCCATGCCGCGTTGTGTGTTTGTGAGGGCGCAAGTGTGCAGGGCAAGAAGGTCCCATGCCGCATTGTAGTCTTGAGCGGGCGTGTGCTTCGGATCTGAGCAGTGTCCCACCCGAGGGGGGTGTTAAGTAGTTGTTTGTGTAGTTTCATGTCACCAATTGGTTTTGGGATTATTATTGGCTAGCAAACTTGAGAGGTCGCTCCACTTAATACGTGGGAAAAGGATAAAGACGACCTTCTGTGGGTCATTTAGATTATCAAAGATGGAAAACAGTCTCCATGAAACTTAGACAGGTTTCTTCCATCCACCTTATCACACATACCAATTCACTTCCAGAAATCGACGGAAAGAGAAGCCAAGATGGTTGGATATTAGTCTATATTAGTATGTATAAAGCTTGCAAAGACACTTAATGAAGGCAATGAATATCCTTCCTCACTTTTTGTCTTGAGATATATGTATATGTAAATAACCCCTCTCATTTTTTAGCGAAAACTCATAAGACTTTAGGTGTAATATCAATAGGTGATAAAATTGGAGAAACCCATTTAAGATGGTGAGAACACATCCAATGCAGGCCGGCAACGGCACTAGTAAGAAAAAGTTTGGCTATGTAGGTTGATGGCCTATCAAGGGGAAGGGGTGGGCCGAAGAGGATGTAGATGGAGGTAGTAAAAATAGATCCGAAGACATGAACCCAACATAGTTGGGACAAGCCTTTGATGATGACGGCAACGACTCATTGGCATCTCCAATGTGTGGAGACTCCATTGACATGATTTGAAGATGCACGCAAAGATTCCACATTGATCCACCCTCTATTACTTTGGTAGTAGAGCAAGTTCCATGGGATTTCTTACTTGTTCAAGATTCTAAAAATTTTCCTAGTTAGTTTCATTTGATTTCTATTTAAATCATTCATTAAAAAATCCTCAAAATGAAGAAGAAGAAGAAGAAGACTGCAGTTTTCTTTTCTTAAGCACTTCTTTTCCTTGAATTCTCTGCATATTAAAACTATTTGCTGTTATTCTCTTCTTGAGTTGCTGCCTATTTGTTCCCCAAATTTTCCCCAGTTAAAACCCTCGGCCACAAACCCAATCCCTAACTTTTCTGTGCCCACTCTTTCCACATTACTGCAGTCCCTCCACAGCGATGAACCCAGCCCCAGTTCACTTCACTACCAGCACCTAAACCCTAAATTTCTCATTCAATCTGCCTTAACTCTATCCAAAAACCCTTCAGAAATTGCAATGCCAGCGAATTCACAACCATTCCTGCCTGTTCAGCAAGCATATTTGGGCCAAAACTGCACCCTTTTAAGAGTTGCCCGAGCCTGGTCCACCATTTGTGCAGCTCTTTTACCCAGACTCAAGCCCCACCGAACATCCTAAAACTACCTTATCAAGTCCCATTACAAACCCCAATTCCACCAAACCCCAGGCTTGCACAAGTCTATCCATCTTGTAGTTCACTGATCAGTACTTGTGAAGCACCAATAGACACAAGTTCTTTTTTTTTTTTTTTTGATAACCACCGATAGACCCCAACCTTGCAAGTTCTAAACCCAATCCAAATCCTATACTGCACCAATTCCCAGCCCTACCATATACCCTAATCCAATCTAACCCACAAGAGCCCTAATTACAAGCCCAATTTGATCAAGACCCATCAATCTCATCCTCAAGACTGTATCATTCCTGATCGGTCACCTGTTTTAAACCCGACCAGCACCATTATTCCCCAAACAGCACTGCTACTCAATGTTCCTTATCCCCAATATTCAGCAGTTAATCTGACATATTTTTACAGCAACCTTTGTGATGCAGGCCGGCCCAGGTCCACAAACCTTGATGGGTCCCACCTGATCAAAGATGCTTCCAAGATCGGAGATCCCTATCTTTAGTTACTTGATTACTAGATAGTTTCAAAATTTATTTCAAAATTAGTTAGTTTCCTAATTTTATTTCAATCATGAGTTGTATTAGGAATCTCAATTATCTCACTACTTAAGACTTTCCTCAATTGATAGAGATCCACCGTCATATGCAACGATAAAAGGGGATAGCACTCATTGTAATGGAAGATCAATCTCTTCAATAAAATATTCGATTACTTCTCTTGAATTGTGGTTTTCTTTTAATTGTGAAAGTACCCGACTGTGTGAATCCCTCGGTGGATTCGATCATGCCTGATTGGGCACTGATCTATTTGACCGCGGATCCAAGGCTGCGCGGCACTTAGTCATTTATGCATGCCTCTAACCAATCAATTATCAAACCCCCACAGCTTCAATACTGTTTTGGAAACAGTACGACAGTATCTTCCTGACTGATTCCAGTCCTTTTCAGCACTGAATTCAGTCCCAATTCATTTTCATTCATCTTGTGCCTTCCATAAGTTCCATCTAGTTTCATTCACTGTAGAGCATTCCTCGGTCCATTTCCAACAATTAAAACGTCTCTCAAATCAAATCTACTTGCATGCAAGCATGCCTCGGATCTTGTACCTTTGGAGATTTACAATGAGCCCAGATTCATTACCATTTTTCTTCCCTTTGCAATCAAATTAGGGTTCATCTTTGTTTTCAAATCACCCATATTTAGGCCTAAACAAACTGTAACTCCACAATCCAACACGGCACTTGTCACTAGATTCCAATTCCCAACTCTTCCTCATTTCATTTGCAGAATTCACTTAATAGCATGAAATCTCACTTCAACAACCTATAATTAAGGAAATCCCTTTTAGCATTATCCTTGCCTACAAAGATCCTCACTACCAAAAGCCCTAATCAATTACATAGAATCCAATAAAAACATCTCAGATTTATTTTATAATGAAATCATTGACGATGAAGCTAAAGCAATCAAATTCATCCCCAAAAGAACAAATCCAAAGAGAAACAAGAGCCATATCGAGTAGAAGAGATTGGGAAGGAGACGAACCTCGAGCTTCTGGTAGGCGATTGCCTCAGAGGCACCTGTGATGCTCATGAAAGTCTCGATTATATCCTGCTGAGGCCTCGCCATCAAAGTCTTGATGATCGGATTCGAAGATGATGAGATGATCGTGTGAGATTGAGAGAGAAAGAGATGGTTTTGGATTGTGAATTTGTGATTGTATTTGGGGATCTTTTGTGAGGGTTAGAAAGGTTAAGGAGAGAGATGTGGAACACGCTACTTAACTTGCAGTCTACGATTTGCCTGTTTGTACAGCAGGACTTATAAGGTTGAAGGCACGTGTAGTGGAGAGAGGCACGTGCTGAAGGAGGGAGTGGGAGGGTCCTGGCCGTCTATTTGGTGGACCACTTCTTGATGGTTGATCTATCATCATGGGAGGTTAAAAAGCATGGGACCACCTATGATCAATACAATCTCTTTAAAATTTACTATCCTGTTGTGGGGAGATATTTCTGGGCTCACTGAAGTCCCGTCCAGTTGCGCCATTTCGGGCTCCTGCACGAGCCAATCCATCTCGGCAAGGCTCGGTCTCAGTATCCACAAGCTCAGCCAAAATGCTCCAGCAATAGCACCAGGTGCTCCTACCTTGGCTCCATGTCCTGGCCTCGGTCAACTCCATCTCGGACAAGACCTCGAGAGCAGCAGAGCTCCAATCTCCAGCTCGGCATCTTCCAGTCCGGCCTTCTTCATTTCGTCCTTGGTCATACATCTCGGCATCTATGCCGGGACGACCATTGACAGCTTCACACTCATCCGCATAACAAAAGGTACTACAAGACAAGGGCACCGCCCATATCTTCTGACAGAGCGGCTTCTACAGCTCCCAAGGCGCCATGATAAGGCCCGATAGGACTGCAATTAAGGGAAAGTAGGCTACGACGGGATTCTACTTCCCTAGCACCTGGCTAGGTAGGCTATGATGGGACAGTTAGTTATACCTCCCTGCCTCCTCTCTCCTTCTATATAAACACAGCTACAGATTCAGAACAACAATGGCCAACAAATACACCACATGCTCGTACGCCATCTTCTTCTCCATCTCCATCATACTGTCCAGTTCTCATATTGACTTAGGCATCGGAGAGCCCTGCGCTGCCCAAGCCAGGGTCCTCTGACCTGTTTCTTCTCCCTCTCCCAGGTTCTCAGGCAGCGATTCTTCCATCATCAACAAGGAGCTTCAGCCTCCGTTCTCCTCAGTGAGTCTAAAAAACACTACCCCAAGGTCTGTGAATTTTTGTGCACTTACACCTGCCCTTTTCTTTTCCTTTTTTCATCTCCTCGGGGCCAGCTCGAGACAATTCGATGCCTAAAGCGACAATTCTAAAAGAGGCATTTTCTATGTTTTTATATTATTATAAATATTTTATTTAAAATTTATTTTTTTTCTTTTTTGTGATGCAAAATTATAAATTAAATTTTTATATTCAAGTTTTGTTAATCTATCTTCAATCCACCTCCAAAACCCACATGAAAACTCATCCTCAAAACCCACATGAAAACTTTGGGTCATAAAATCCAACTACTTATTTGCAAACACCCCCAAAAAAAAATTTGAATCTGCCACTAGGGCTTGAAGAATTTTCACCTGCGCACGGTGTGCATACGCACCATGAGTCAGGACCATTCAAGATAGACTTCAGGGTTGTGCCCCACATATTGGATGTTCCATATGCACGGTGCGCATGTGCACGGTGGGCAAGTGAATAAATTTCGACGAGGGCCCATTGTTTATCTTAATTTTTAAGATCTATTATTAGGGATGAAACTTCAAGCTATAGATCTATTACAACCACATTATGGATCAAATCTGAATGACCCCCTATTGAAATAGGATACACAAAAATAATAAGAAAGCCTTGTAAAGCAAATTCATGACTGAATGTATGGTTGAGATTTGATACACATGGACTCCTAAAAATATAATGGTGTACTAAAATCAATTGGACTCCTAGCAATAATATTATAAAGGGTAGATTTGTAAATATAATTGGCCATAAATGACAATTTAAGGCCCCACAAAAATCTTGGTCGTATCTTCTTAAATCTTGAGAGAGTTATTATGGGGCATTATATTTTGGAAAAAAAAAAAAAGGAATTGTTGGAATTTCAAAAGATACCAACTGTTACTATGGGGCTTTTTAGGGCCTAAAGCAAAGGCTTTATTGGCCTTATGCTAGAGCTGGCCCTGGACCAATCAATAATGCGGGCAAGAAAAGAGGACCTCAGGTGAAAGAAAGAGCCCTCGGATAAAGGAAGGTAACTTACACAGTCAACAACTAAGTGAGAACTGCCACATGTTACCACTGGGGTAAGGTCGAGAAGCGGTTCTCACCATCCACATTGAATTGGCATTAGTCTTTTGGAATATAAGTTGGCTTGGCAAGATGAGGACATTTGTGACTAGATTTGAACCATAAATAGCCATTAGACTTAATTGGGTTTACCAAAAAGGAAAAACTCGAGCCAAGTAAGATCATTTAATCAGAATGGTAATGTAAAACCCTAATTCACAGTCTCCCTGGTATCCCTTTGTCATCGTGGCATAGCCTAGCTGAGAGAATGAGAAGAAAAATTGTATATAGGGCATTATATAGAGTCTACTTATTTATAACAATTCTTAACAGAAATTTGGAGTAGTTGAAAATTTCAAAATTTTCTAGTAGAGTTTAAAGTTTTTTTTAATGCACAAAATAATGTCTTTCTAAATTCTAGCACTTATCTAATATTTCTCCAACTCTGAATTTTCTTACCATAACTCTTCGGCATTTTAATAAGGGTTTTGACACATTACTCCTTAAACTTGGTATTTCCAATTTTATGACCAAAACTTATATAATGTCACCAGAGTCGTTTGACTTTGGTCAATATTTTTTTAAAAACTTTTTTGCATCATATTCAATGATATTATAGGATAGTCTCATCATATTATGGGATTTATCAGTTTCTATATCATCCATTTCCTAGAACCAGCAAGTGAATTTATTTTTTGCAAAACACGAAAAATGACATTTTGTAAAAAGTAAATACACATTTAACAACTATTTCTTATGTTCTATCATCTAGAATATTTTTTTTCCTAAGATACAACATAAAAGTCATGACATCATGAGACAGTCCCATAAGATTATGGAATTTATCCATTTTTGTGACATGCATTGTTCCCATGATATCATGGGATCTGAGGCAAAAAAGTTTAAAAAAGATGTTAACCGGAGTCAAGTGACTCTAGTGACATTTTCTGAATTTTCAGTCATGAAATTGAGAAAATCGATTTAAGGATGACTAATATGTCAAAACCCCTTCTTAATTTCTACAGGTAGGCCCCACATATCATGATGTGTGATAGGTGAGCTCATGTTTGTAAGTCATAGAGGTGGGCCTATATTTGTAACTCCTAAAGTAAGCACCTCGTTATTTCTAAAAAGGTACGCCGTGTGTTCCAAATTTTATGAGGGTGAGTCTCGTATTGTAATTTCTATATATGGGCGCCATGTATTTGAAAAAATGGGCGCCATGTATTTGAAAAAATGGGCTCCACTTTGAGATTTCACAACTTTTAGAAGGTGGGCTTATATTTCTAAAAGTGAGCCCTATATTCATTCTAATTCCTAAAAGTGGGCCCCATATTGTAATTTTTATAGGTGGGCTCTATTGCAATTCTACATGAATTGAAAAGGTGAGCCCATGTTGTAATTGCAAAAAGCGGGATTGATGTTGTAATTTCTGAAGTGGGCCTCTCTATATTTCTGAAAGTTGATGGACCCATCATTGTAATTACTAAAGATAGCCCATGCTGTAACCTTTTTACGGTCGACTCCATGCATTTCTAAAAGTGGGCCCCACATGATTCCTAAATGTGGGTGTGTATTTCTAAAAGTGGACCCACATAATTTCTAAAGGAGGGCCACACAATGTAATTCCCAAAAGTGGGCCCACGTGGTAAATTCAAAGGCGGCCCCTACGCTCTGATTTCTAGATGTGGCTCCATGTGCTCCAATATCCAAAGGTGGGAGCGGACAGGTATCACATTAATGCACACAAAAGTGTAATTCCAATCAAGAATTCTCTAGGTATGAAACAGAAAACTTATGAAATTCAAAATGCATAAGTTTCTCGTACAAGAATTCTACATGAATGGAAAAGGAAATCCAAGAAGGAAAAGATTCAGCAGCATTTCAAGTTCACATTAATGCACACAAGAATCCTATGTACTTGACACTCTCCTTTTTGTACTTACACTTTCCAAAGGGGGTGTCCCTCACCAAAAATTGTGAGGGATGGATGCACTTGAATATTTTTCTATATATATATATATATATATATGCTTGTGACTTCACATGCTAAGATTTTCCCACTTTGTCCCAAATAAAGAAGAAAACCCAAGTGGTAAAATTATGATTATGCAGATAACTCAGATCCTGGTTTCCAGCAAACTTGGAATATGACAAGTGCATTTTCTATCTGCCGTTCATATTTTGTAGGGTCATGTTTTGCTAAAAGGGAGTGTTAGATAAAACTTTAACCCTTGCCATGCATACCATTAATTAGAGAATTTTACCTAAAAAAGACCCCAAGATGGCCTACAACAAAAAAATGGGCCACTAGTAAATTTTTTTTAATAATGATTGAAACTTGTGACGACGTCGTCGCTCTTAAAACATCATTTTTTCCCATCTTTCTCTAATTGTTTTCCCTTATTCCCTCTTTTAGACCATTTCCCTTTCCCCCTCTCCACAACACAGTAGCCCCTATCCCTCTCATTCTCTTTCTTCCTCTCATCACTCTCTCTCTCGTTCTCCACTCCCTCTCCTCGCCGCCTTGTCGCTGTCGGACGACGCCGCTGCCATCACCGTGACTGAGCTCCTCTCTTCTACCATCTCTCATTTCTCTCACTTATCTCTCCCTCACCCAGCCATGCTCCCGGAGCTCCCTGTCGCCGTCCGCGACCACCACCAACACCATCATCGCTGGCCACCATTATCTCCGACGAAGCCCCCCAACCCATCTCTTTGTTTTTCCCATTTTCCCTTCACTGTTTCTCTCTTTCTTTCTCTGTTTTCTTTCTTTCTTTCCTCTCTTCCTCACTCACCTCCTTGCCAACGTGATGTAACCCCCCCTTCCTCACTCACCTCCCTGCCAACGTGATGTACCCACCATTCGCATTCTCTATTTCTCTTTCTTTCTTTTTTTCTCTCTCTTACTTTCTTCCTCTCTCTCACTTCATCCACTGCCGACATGGACTAACCCCCCCCCCCCTCACATTTCATTTTCTCTATTTATCTCCACTCATTGTCAACGTGAGTTGACTTCCACCCATCCCCATCCCATGTTTCACTGATTTCACCAAAGAACAAGCAGTAATTGTACTGATTACACTGAACCGATCAGCTTCAACACCACACTCCATCATTTCTTGGAAGCACGACAGCGACTTCCACCCATCCCCATCTAAAGCATACCCACCAATCATCGAATTCCAAGAAACAGAATCCCTCATCGGCATTTCATCAAACACTTTCTCTGCAAAGTCAATACACCCAGTCTTGGCATACATAGAGATGAGCGAATTGCCAACATAAACATCCAAGTCAAATCCAACCTTAATCAGCCTACTATGAATCTTTCATCCTTCCACAAACGAACACAAGTCCGCACAAGATGAGGGATTATTAGAATGTACAAAAATCCATAACATTATTGGGAGAGACCGTTCGCTTGTTATGGATTATTAAATGTTGCTTTATGATGGATTATTGAATGTTTTAATATGAATTTTTGAATGCCAAGTTATGTGCTTTATTATGGTAAGAAACGAAACTTGTATGTCCATGTCTTGTATTGAGCTCGCACATAAAATCAATACACACATCATTTTTTTTATTGCAATGGTCAGTGACGACGTCATTGCCATACAGAAGATAAAATTTGGAAGGAAGTGTGCTCTAATATCTGACGACGTCGTTGCTTCACAGAAGCTAGTGGAAGAAAGTGTGCTTTAATATCTGACGACGTCGTTGCTTCACAGAAGCTAATGCGAAAATTGCTGTGTTAATCTGTGACGAAGTCGTCGCTTGTAGAAAATAAGAAAAAAAAATATATTTTTTGACAGGAATACCGGTTTCGTGGCATATAAACTAGTGTCCCATTTTTCATCTAATGACCATCTAAGGTCCTTTTTCAGGTAAATTCATCCATTAATTATTATGCTAGGATAGTGTACTGTAAAGATTTATTGTTGTCCATGGCAGACATAGGATTTTTGTTAGAGGTAAGTAGCTGGGTTTTGGGAGGCAAATACAATATTTTCATGTGGGTTTTAGTGGGCGGACCCATAATCTTTATGTGGGTTTTGAAAGTGGACCCATGATTTTTCAAGCGTGTTTTGGAATTGGGCATAGGTCCGGGGGGGGGGGGGGGGGGGGGTTTAATCTATATATGTAGGCCCACCCATAATTATGAATATGATTTTGGGCAAAGATTATCAAAACAGTCGACTTATGGGCTCAAGTTTAACAATTTATTAAGTTATATTTCCTTTTTATAAAATTAGACCCCCACCCCTTGTCCCATCTCTTTGTGGTAGGGGTGTACATCGGGTTGGGTCTCGGGTTATCGGGTCGGGTTTGACCCGACCCGGTAATTTTATAAGCACAAGAAACCCGCCCGAATGCCCGGTAAACTATATCCGGGTTCGGGTTACTGGGTTACTGGGTCAACCGGGTCGAGTTACCGGGTCACCCGGTTAATTATAAAGTTTAAAATATTTTTTTTTAGAACAACTAAAAGTTTCAATAATTGAGATAAAAAAATACTATAAATATATATATACAGTAAACATACAGTAAATATAAATATAGATATATTTTTAATGTTTATTTGTATATATTTGTATACATATACAAATAAATATATATAAAAAAAAATATATAACCGGGTTATCGGGTCACCCGATAACCCGATTAACCACACTTTCTTAACCCGGAACCCGGTCCGGATGAGGACTTATCGGGCCGGGTGAGACCTGACCCGATAAAAGACCCTATGTCACCCGCCCGATTAGGTCCGGGTCGGACCGGGTCACCGGGTCGGGCCGAGTTTTGAAACCCGGTGTACACCCCTACTTTGTGGAGGCCAGGGCCGGTTTTGAATTTTTCAGGGCTTAGGGCAAGAGTAAAAATTAGGCCTATATATATAAATCTAGTGATGGCCTCATTTATTTTTCAACTAATATCTAACCTATCAAAATTAACTAAAAATTTAACATTCAAAGCATATAAATTCAAACTTCAATATATAAACATTCAAAATAAAAGGCTATAATGTATAAACAAGACAAATACTTGTATGTTGTAACAATTCAATAGTTTTTTTACAATACAAATACTTGTAATTTGCAAAAGGTTCAGATGATTAGATGGATTAAAGGTTCAGATGTTGATTATGGGGCCCACAAAAGTTCAAAAAAATAAATCTACGGCTATAAGGTTTCATAAACTTTTTATTTTAGTTCCAAATCAAGAGTAATATTGTTGCATTAATGGTGGGCCAAGGACTTTTTTGACAATGCTAAATGCTAACTGGCCATTAAAATTTTAAGTGGGCCGAATTATGATAAATCAAAATCAGTTAATTTCGCATATAACATTACACATTTTTCAGTGGGCCTAATTATGAAAAAATAAAATTGTATTGGATGAAGAATTGTGTAACAGTAAACTGAGCATCAAATTTTTTCAGTGGGCCTAATTATGAAAAATTAAAAATGAGTATACTCATCTAATAATTTTAATATTAATTTTATTTTCCAGTGAATCTCATCAATCTCGTTTTTGGGCCTCCCCTTGAAAAATGGGCCCAAGGCGAGCGCACTTACGGCCCCCCTTCAGGGCCGGCCCCGGTGGAGGCCCAGGTGGGCCCTACAAAAGAGAGGGAATGTGAATGATAACTTTTTACGGCATGTGTAAATGTGAATGATAACATACTGCTGACTCAACGCTGCTTTCTACCATCTCATGGTCAAAAGTTGTCTGCATTTTGAAAGAGTGGAACTGAAGGGTGGGGCCCACTTTTAGTGAAAAATTAGTGTAATCTACTTTTTTAAAATCTGAGCCTATCCACATAAATTTTTTCATTATTTGTGAGATATTTTCAAGTTTTATTTCAATATATATAATATTGGCCGTAGATCATATGAATAATCCTTCCGTACTTATATTTATTTTGGACAATTTGGATTCCATTGGTAGTATTCTTCTCACTCATCATCCTTGTTAGTAATAATCTTAAAAATTTAAGAGAAAGTTGAGCTCAAAATATTACTTTATTCATCGCTTTGTTTAAATTAGACCGTTAGGCTAGACTCTGGATATCCCCCTCGTGTCATTCTTCCTGATTGATTGAGGATTGAGAGCAGGGGGATTTTTATAGTGGAAGAGTGGCATGCAAGCTTTTAGAACTTGTCTTTCATGGGCTAATGAACTACAGTGTTAGGTAGAGTATAGAATAGGTTATCAGGTTAGAAATTGAATTTCTTATTCCATACATTCTCAATCTCTGTCAAGAGCTTTATTCTGCCTCCCTCTTCTTCTCTCTCACCTTTGTGTGATAAGGTTCGCAATTCCTGGCCCGGCTGCCAACCCAACCACCTCAACCCAGTGATTCATGGTTTTTCTTGGCACCATAGTCAAAGGGGGATGGGACTCATGAGAAACCCCGCACATATGGAAACAGTGATTTATGGTTTTTCTTGGCACCATAGTCAAAGGGGGATGGACTCATGAGAAACCCCGCACATATGGGAACAACAGCCTGCATATGCATGTGCGGGGAAGGCTGCGTATCTAGAAATGAACTTTAGACAACAATGTGAGAATTGACGCTAGCTCCTTACCACTCGAGTAAGGAATCCATCTCGATTCATGGCTTGAGTTGGTCCTTTTCATTCTTAGGTTGGGTTCACGTTGACATTTCTGAGCCAATTCATAGTAGGACGGGTTTGGGTTAAGCCCGCTCTTATTATTTGACTTGCCAACTTCACCCAACCCGATTACTTACACTAGAACTTGTCAACCCAAGCTTACTTGACCAGTTAATCAAGAGTTTGGATTGACCCTTTTTACTTATGGATTGAATCAAGCTTGACATTTTCAGCCCAATAAATAAACTGGGTTTAGATTTAATGCTCAACTTACCCAGATATATCCGATCCATTGCCAGTTTTACCCCTACATAGTCTCATATTTCACTCCCCTACACCACTGGATGCATGTTGTATAGATCATGTAATACAACTACATTTCATACGTGATCAGGTTCATATTTCATGCCACTTCAATTGAAGTGGTATAGAGAATTAGGCTTTAATTGAAGTGATTTGACCTATTTTACACATGATCAATCTAATCGCTCGTACCACTTGAATGCTTTTTAGAATATGGATAGAAAATATAACTACACTAGAAATTTACCGTGCTTGAAGGCACGACTCACCACCGGACCTGGATATGCCTCAGACCGACCGAACCTAGGTTTCATGCGTCTCGAAAGCAAGTCCAACCATAAAATGGATTCCACCAAAAAAATCCAATTGATTGCCAAATGATATAATTCCATTCATTCTCATTCATAAAATCTTTAACCCAATTTGTTCATATCATATTCTTATTTTGGTCCCATCTCATCATCAATGAAGTAGTGCTTTTTAAAAAAAAAATGAAGAAAGGATGGCAATACATGTAAATAACTCAAACTTGCTGACCTTTTTGCTTTTGATGGGGATGGCAAAAACTTATAAATTTATCCAACTTTTAGCCCTTTTTCTTTTAAATGAAAAAGGAATGGCAATACATGTAAATAATCCTAACTTGCTGCCCCCTTTGTATTCCCTTCTTAAATCCAAGGGTTCAAAATATCCCTTGGATTTATATACATAGATCCAAGGGCTCAAAATGTCACAGGATTTAAAACCTGAGCTCCCATATTATATAGATTTCACACATGATCAATCTAATGGCTTATATCACTTTAATTGAAGTTCACCAGACCTAACATTCTTCCCTACACCTAGCCCACAGGTTTTGAAATTAGGCCTAGACCCAACCAAGATCATTAACAAAATTTTACTGAATGCATGAGGTGCATATCTTAATGGGCTGTGAAGAGGCCTGACTTTGTGCAAAAGCTCAACTATATATCTGGATTTTATCCTTTAAAAAACTCGGCCCTTTAGAAATCTGTGTCATATTTGAACCTATGTATTTAAAAATTGTAACCTGATAGATATCATTTTATCATTAATCAGGTTTTAGCTTTCAAATATCTTTACGAACAATATGGGCTGAATGCAGGGCCCAGTTTTAAATGGGCTGGATATAGGCTCTGGTCGGATTTGGCACAGGAATGGGCTTGGGCAACCTTGGTGCTAACAACCCTAACCTGTACTTGATTCACATTGGTCTATGTTAAATCATCATAATGAGTGTGTCACTTAATTTGAGCAACAACAGGATAGGAAACTATAACGGATTTTAATAAAATAGACTATCGATAAATAGGATCCACCAAGGATGAAATGATAAGGTTGAGAAGATCGGTCTAAATCAATTACAAAAACTGAAATTGATGGCTGAAGCCAGGTATATTATTAAATATTATATATTTATTCTATTATATTATATATAAGAATTTATAAAATAAATAAATAAACATAAACCCTGATTAAACGGATTGATTAAGAAATATTAAAAAATATAGAACCGCACACTGGAAAAAGACGATCTTGCCCTGTAATGATATTGTTAGAGATGGTTTAAAATACAACCCCTTTTCAACGCGGTAATGACATCGTTAGGGCACGTCCAAAGAAAAAAAAAAGAAAAAACTTGTGATAAGGCATTGAGAGCGTGATCAAGTCGAATTACCATAACAAAAAAAATAAAAAATAAAAAAGGAAATAAACATTGGTTATCCAAGTGGCTTTAATTAATTTCAATGGTAGATGATCACCTTCACCCTTCTTTCTTTTCTAATGTTTGGTTAAATAGTTCGAGATTCTTATATATATATATATATATATATATATATTTGAAAGCTTAGAAGACACCATCGGCGCCTTCCTTTTTCAGAGGAGAATGCCAACTGCATGGGCCAAACTGCCTTTTTCCAGATGAATATTCTAATGGCGAAGCTCCATGTTATATGGGAAATGAATTCCTTGGTGGTCCGTGGCACCATCTACTATCACATCTATCTATCTATCTAACTATATAATCAAACTAATTGCCGTCAACAATATTGTGGTGTTTTAAAAATATTGGTCAAAAATTAATATTAATCTATGATCAACATACATTAATAGGATAACAATAATCAGGACGGGTGATCGAATGTTTTTATCACAGATCAAGATGATCTAAATGTAAGTGAGAATTCTCCAAAGCAATTGTAGACTTGCAAGCATACAACATGAGTGGCTTAGATTCATAAATGATGATCTAAATATGCAAATAATTTATGTTCTACCAAGTATCATTTTGAGAGACCACCGATTTAAAAAAGACAGCAGCATATTTTTCCCTTTCCCCTAAACACTGTGCGTAAAAATGTCACAACCGTCGCCACTCATTAATCCAAGTCCAAGCAGATGAAGTTAAAATGCTTACAGAGAGAGTCACTACACAGAACGTCTAAGCTTGTGACTACAAGAGGCTGAAAAAGGATAATTCTAAGAAGCGTAGAATACAATGCCCACAAGTAGTTCTATATATACGTGTTAATAGATAGTGTTGTCTCTAAATCTAGTATCAGAATGTCCTTCTCAATGCTTTGTCCTTAATTAACTAACATTCATGACCTGATGAAGTGAAAGAGATTTAAGGTTTCCCTTCACCTGAGAAAACCTTGCTAGCTTTTGTGAAGACTTTGATCAATTGATATTCTCAAGTGGAGAGTGGTGTACGTGAAAGGAAGAGTAGAGATGGGGTCTATTGGGTTATGGATTGGAACCTTGATCATCATATGGACTAGCCGTTGGATTTATGGATGGCGAAAACGTAGATGGCATGGGCAGCTCCCTCCAGGCTCAATGGGGTTTCCAGTGGTGGGTGAGACGGTTTCTTTCTTCCAACCCCACACCTCCTTTGACATCCATCCTTTTGTGAAGAAGCGCATGGAAAGGTAAGGAATGCATTTCATTTCTTATGATTAAGATTCACAAATTAAAGGGAAAGTGGTGCTCTGATTGTTTATTTTCGTTTTTTTCTTTCAGTAGCTGATGATATCTATCCTTAGTCATCCTTGTGGAAAAAGAAGATGCCTTATTATCTATCATTAATGATCCCTTCAGTGACTTGGGAGGTCATTTGATGTACTATAATAAAAAAAATAGAACAAAAAACTTCAAGCTAAGAGTATTTGTTGGCATGACTTTATCACCAAATTTAAAATTTTTCAAGGTTGAATAGGAGTACTTTTGATGTATAATACAGTTCCTTCTAATTTTATTTTTTTTTCAAAAGAAAGCCGATCTTAAAACGAGAGAAAAGCAGCAAAACAGTACTTCAACAGACTACACGGATCCAACAACCAAGAGAGGATTAATTCATCAGGCATAACCCTAGTCAAATTAAGAGTATTTCTTATGTGAGAAATAACTCACAAGGAAGTCGCAAAAGAGTTGTCTCACCTTATAGCTGCTCGCTGAGCGATCCCTGGGCATATATATAGTTCTAGTATACCAATAGTTTGTTGTAGGAGGAAACAAAGTGTGTGTGCATGCATGTAAGTATGTATACATGCACGCATATTTTACATAAGATCCTAAATCACAAATTCCTCCGGTAGGAGTAGGATTGCAAATAGGTATTCAATTCTCCGAAAGTCTTCATCCATAAAAAATCGGATTTGGAATGTATTTTAGGTTTTGATTCATAAAGAGTCTGTATTCGGAGCCCAATTTAAGTTCTTATTTATAAGCGGGTCAGGTTGGGTCCATATAGGTTTCGGCCCATGGACCTAGGACTGACATATGTTTATTTGATATTACAAATTATAGTTCTAAATTAATTTTTTTTGAAAATTTTTATGTATAATCCTATAAATAGTAGACTTAATGCAATGTTATAAGTTGAATGCTATCCTTATTTTAAGAAAATATAAAAAAAATAAAGAGAAATTAAAATTGATTTTGGAACTAGATTTCAGTCCTCTAGGTGGATCAGGTTTTGGAACCAACAAAATAAGCTCTATGTGAGAATCAGACCCGAAATTAAAACCGTTATTTAAAAATGGGTCTCGGTCTGGATCCGGGTCCGGATCCAATGGTTCCGACCCAAAAACCTTTTGTTCGCATCCCTATCCCCAGCAATGAAACTTTTTTCGTCCACCTTTCTGATGATGCCACAGATCCCTAGGAATTTATTTCCATGCAAATAAATTTGGACTAAGTTATTTTACAGTTGAAAATTTGAATGTCTTTTCTTGTGTTTCTTTGCATCGATCGGAACAAACATTTTTGCCATGTGATATCAGATATGGCCCTATCTTCAAAACGAACTTGGTCGGCCAGCCATTTATCATCTCAGCTGACCCAGACTTGAACCACTTCATCTTCCAGCAAGAGGGCCGTTTGTTTCAGAGCTGGTATCCTGAAACTTTTACAGAGATCTTTGGTCGCCAAAACGTGGGTTCCATCCATGGGTTCATGTACAAGTACATCAAAAGTTTGATCTTGAGCCTCTTTGGTGTGGAAAGCCTAAAAGAACATCTCCTTCCCGAAATCAATCGGTTTGCTCATACGACACTCACCTCATGGTCAGGCCAACCCTCCATAGAAGTGAAAGATGCAACTGCAGCGGTATGTATAACATCTAATCATTACAATTAGCAACTCCTTTTGGTCCAGCAGTTTTTTTTATTCTTTCTTTTTTTTTTCTTTTTTTAAGAATCGTGAGAATTTTTGTTTGAGAGAATTCTGAGTATTTCAAATTCCACATCCAAAAGTAAAATTTCAAATGCTTAACCCCCTTCTAGCATTTGGAATTCTTGGAATTCTGAAATTCATAGGGGCTATTGAAAGTGCCTTTCATGTGTTCTCGTATTCTGAATTCTTACTTCAAACATAGTATTTGAAATACCAAGGGACAAGATGTCAAGGGCCTTTTTTTTTTTTTTATAGTAGGGATAATTCACGTAGGCATGACATCTCATGTGTATAATATTTTAGTCATCATATTTTTTTATCAGTCTGGTTTCCAAATTAGATAGGTTCTATATATATATATATATATCAGATTTGAGGATAACTTATAAGAGCCTTCAAACTTAGTACACCCACTTTATAAGTGCCCAAGACCAACTTAGGCTAGCTATAAGGATTCTGTGTATTATATTCCACATAATAAATTTGTAAATTATTGTGTCCTCGGCTGTTCCTAAGCTGATTAGGTTATTGTTTATTGGAACCATTTTCATCCCTCCTATGTTATTGGGAATTTGCAGATATTCACTTAAGTATCATACAATTACAATCAACCACTTTAATTTTTTTTTTTGAAAATAATCACTTTATTAATAGGGCAATCTCAATCAATTATCTTGGCTGAAAGTCAAGGGCCTGCTTTCAACCGGTTAAAGAGATCTAACGCAACAAATGTCTCATAGATCATGCTTGATTTGGACTCATTAGTGGGCATTATCGTTTGCAAAAAATTAACTTTAGCAGATGAGTTTCTACATTTTTGGAAGCAAATTTTTCAGTTCATGTGAGGAAATGAGTCACACACCTAATGATTGGACCCTCTTGGTTCTTGAACCGGATGGGTGGAAATAAACATTCTAGATCTCATGCACATGCTCAATATGTGCACACAAGGATATGATCCTTCCTCATTTGTATTGTGTTGTAACTCGTACTAAGAACCAATCTTAGGCAATGTGTTAGGGATTGGACTCCTGATATTGGCTTTAATTGACTTTGTTATTCACAGATGATATTTGAATTGACTGCCAAGAAGCTGATAAGCTATGATCCAATTACATGTTCAAGCAATTTGAGAGAGAACTTTGTTGCTTTCATTGAAGGTCTCATATCATTTCCCATCAACATTCCAGGCACTGCTTATTACAAATGCATTCAGGTGAGTGTAAGTTATATATGCTTATGTCTCAAAGCATATTTTTGAAGAAAGGTGTGTATTGTTCTAAAAAAATGTCACCTTGTGGATCCTTTTAGGGGCGCAAAAACGCGATGCGGGTGTTGAAGAAAATGCTAGAGGAAAGGCGTTCTTCTCCTGAGAGACGCAAGGGAGATTTCTTCGACCGTGTTATTGATGAGCTGCAGAAAGATAGAAGCATGCTAACGGAGGCGATTGCTCTTGATTTGATTTTTGTTTTGCTCTTTGCCAGCTATGAGACAACTTCCTTGGCCTTAACTATGGCTATCAAATATCTTACGGAGCACCCACAAGTGCTTGACAAATTAACTGTATGTACTCTCTGCCTTTTTGTTCTTATAGTACTTTTTCTCCATATACACAGAGAAGAAAAGGAAGTATTTGGATTGAGTGGTGTATCATTTACCAGGAGGAGCAAGAGGGAATTTTGAAAAGTAAGGAAAACCCAGATGATGGAATCACCTGGGAGGAATATAAATCTATGACTTTCACTTCACAGGTTCGACTCATGAAATTACAAGCAACTTTTTATTTCAGTTTTAATTAGACACTATGTCTATGCAATTGGATTGGACTTATTATTTCTGATAAGTGCAGGTTATAAATGAAACTGTTAGGCTGTCCAATATTGCACCAGGGATTTTCAGGAAAGCTATGGAGGATTTCAAGATCAAGGGTAACTAACTACAAGTAGTAACCGGTTTTGACTTCTCATTTTTGGAAACAATACCATACTCGGATTTTAGTTGCGTGTCGCTAATGGCAGCTAAAATCTGATTCAACCTGTGTATGGTCCAACTTTGCAGCATACTTCTCTGCAGGGTGGTCTCCATACAAGTTAAAACAGATTTTTGTTGACATGAATACTATACAATAGGACAGTATATAATACTTCACCTCTCTCCTTCCTTGTACAGGTTTAAATGAATGAACATGCCATTGAAAACCATAGCAAATAAATTAACCAAGTTATTGATGCCCTTGGTGTTGTTTAGTACTGGTAATTTTGTAGATCTTAGAAGTAATCTGTATTTAACTCAGGTCCATTGCGCAGGATATACTATTCCGGCGGGTTGGGCCATAATGGTGTGTCCCCCAGCTGTCCACCTTAACCCGGACATGTACGAGGACCCACTTGCATTCAATCCATGGCGATGGGAGGTGAGCCACTGTAGTTGATAATTGTTGTTTAAATGTTAATTGTAGAAAATCTAGTGCAAGGTTTACCCAAGACCAATCACATTTGCTCTTTCTAATTGGGGTGATTTTCCTAAGAAAATGCTTTTGATGTTATTCAATAATCTTTATTGGATGATTTTGGCTACTGCACAGGGAGTGGATACAAATGGGGGGTCTAAGAATTTCATGGCTTTTGGTGGGGGCATGAGGTTTTGCGTTGGAGCAGATTTCAGCAAGCTACAGATGATGGTGTTTCTCCATCATTTAGTTACCAAGTACAGGTAAAACAGTCACACACAAATCTTTTTTGGTCGTGGCTTAAAACACCATTAACAGTTACAGGACTCACCATTCCATGACAACAACCCGTTTCACCTAGTTAAATTTTAACTTGAGAAGTTATAATGGGGCCAAAATTTGCAAAAGATCACACTGAACATAGGTCTAAAATCACATGGCTGGCTAGATGAGAAGTTGTCTTCGACAAAAGAACTGACCATTTGCCAAAGTCAGTATGTTGGTTGGCTAGAATGGCATTGGCCACGTCCACCCAAATTATCGCCATGAACTCGACCTGAAGCGGCGGCCCCTTGCACCATTGGCAGTGGCTATCTCCTTATGTATATATCTATACTCGATCAAAAGCACCATCTTTCTTCCTGTTCTCACTTTGGCTAATATTAAAATTGCAGGTGGTCGTTGGTGAAGGGAGGAGATATTGTCCGAACCCCTGGTTTAACATATCCAAATGGTCTTCACATCCGGCTCTTTCCAAAGAACAAATGAAGATAACTAGCAAAGTAGCAATTACATATTGCTTCCTCGACATAAATTAACATAGTAATTTAATAAGGACAAAAGCCCTCTCACATGAAGGGGTTTTGTAGCAATATCATATCCATGGAAAACTGATTCATGTTTATAAATATATGTATTTACGAGGCTTGAGAACCTGAGCTTAGCTGGATCTTCTGAATGTCGTCATATCTAAAAATCCCAAATACAAATGGGGGGAACTATCTGAACTCCCACATAGAAAATGGGGTTTTTTCAAAAATCCTAGTTCCTCCCCTGCTTGGAGATACCATGGCCCCAAATCTTAACTTTACATAGGGTCAAATAGTTTAATTCAAGAACGGCTCCTTGCACCATTGGTGAGGAGCCTCAGCTCTTGTGTGGTTGCCCAGGATTCGAATTCTTGGTACGTCACATCTTACCACTTATATGAAATTTCTTCTTGCTTGTGCGGGCCTCCTTCCCATTTGAGTGAGCTACTTTTCCGTATATATGCGGACTCTCTCTTGTATCTCAGCCCCCTTGGCTAGGGTAGGAAAAAAAAAAAAACAGTTTAAATCAAATCATTTTGAATTACACACCTCTCTTGTTTCCAACACGGTCACAGACTCACAGCATCATTCCAATTTAATTGATATACACCGCCTTCTATAAAGTATTAGAAAATGTAGCCCTTGAAGGAATATTTGAAACATTGCTAACTCATTATAAAGAGTGTGTGAGCGACTTGGATCAAACAAACATGGAGACATATATAGCCTTTTATAATGTATAGAAAATGTGGTTGTTGGAGGAAAATTTTAGACATTTTCAATTCATTGTAAAGTGTACGTCTGTGCCCATAGTTTGGATCAAACAGATAGGGCAATATAGGATCAAGGTTGGAAAAGCTGTGTCCCGGACTAAACTCATCTAGCTCTAAAAGATTTACTGGAAGAGTCGACGTGACAACTTGGGAGAGTCATTTTTCTTTAAAAATAAAATTAAGAAATAGATCAAATTCTTATGAAATTAAAATATACATGTATTATCATGTATTAGTCTAATATATTCAAATTACTAATTTTATATGTCCAATAAAAATACTATAGTAAGAAAAGTAAAAGGAAAAAAGTTCTTGCACATTAAATAACTTTAAATCCAAGTACATTGAATGTAAAAGATCAAGTTTAAGTCTAAAACTGCATTTCAATCGATCATTCTTAAATTGCCAATTCCAAATCTCAAGCATTAATTACTTTAAAAATATAAAAAAATTATTTAAATTAAAATCTACTTATACAATGGTGCAAAATGCATATAATTTATCAAAACAAGATGACTCGGCCTATTTTTCTCTATATTTGACTCAAGTCTTCCGTCAAAATGAAGTGATTTGATGGAGTCAAGAGTCAAGTCGCCAAGCTTTCCTAACATGCACGGGGTTATATTAGATTAGACCTTATTATAGCACCATAGTTTTTGTAACATAGGATTACTGGTCCTTAGATTTAAACATCTTCATCTAATTGGTAGACTGCAGATGGACAGTTGACAGTATGGCTGCTGTCAAAGGGTTAGGACCGGGCCAAGCCGGGGTAAGCCCTTACCCCCACTCTCACCTATGTGGACCAGGCTTAAGTGAGCAAATATGGGGTCTAAGAATTTCATGACTTTTGTTGGGGGTATGAGGTTTTGCGTTGGGGCAGATTTCAGCAAGCTACAGATGACAGTGTTTCTTCATCTCTTAGTTACCAAGTACAGGTAAAGCAGTCCCACACATACTTTTGGGTTGCGGCTTAGGGGTCGTTTGTCTTTTACGCGTGGGATATGTAAATATAATTTACACATGTAACTGATGAATATTCAAATTTTAAGTATGTAAGGTTTACACATGCGTTTATTTTGACAACGTTTGTCTAATAACATCATTTTCACACCATTTACACGTGTGATTCATTTTACCATGTTTGTTTCAATGACATGTGTAAATTTATTAGATGATCTTGTAAACGATAGTTATTAATCATTAAATTAAACTCTACTATAATAATATGAACGAGAGACAAAAAGGCCCATTTTATATCATAGTTTTCATCTGCATTTTAGATCCTTCAAAAGGAACATGTCTTTCAATATGAAATATACTTTTCACAAATATAAATTTCTATGAATGATTAACTTCACAAAATGCATTCACAAAATGCATTCCACCATGTTTGGTCCTCTACCTTACAAAATAAATATTCCAAAATAGAAGAACTCCATCTTCACAAAATATATATTTCGGATTTCATTTCAAAAAATGATAGTATGTCCACTCATGAAAAAGAAGATCCATTGCATCTGGTACTCATTTAATTGAATTCACTGCATCATTTGCGCTGCACTTGCTCTTCTATTTGCTGATGCATTCCAAGTAAATCATATGTTAAACACTCATGACCATGAATGAGGTACTGTGTGAAGTCATGGCCAGTTAAAGCTGAATTATGAACTCTCCTCCTTTTGACCCTCTTCTGTTTACAATGATGGTCTACAAGCATAAGGATGACCGTTGATAGTGCTACCAACTACCAAAAAACGATCTTCTTCTTTATGTCCATTACTTTATACTGTTTCATAATCAATTCACACATAAAAAAGTGAGTAACTATTTTAGCCCATTCATAGAAACATTATTGTCACATTATAAATCAACATTGTCCATCTAAAAGAATAGCACACACAACAATTGGATAATAAATAAAAGTCAAATAATACAAACATAACAATAAAATATAAAAGAGAGCCAAAATTTAATAAAATTAAATAGAGAAGTCACACTTTGTCCAACATAACACTACAATATTAAATACCATCCAAAATGCAATAAAACTACTATAGTAAAAAAACATCACACTTGGTCCAACATAACACTACTAGATATCATCACTTAATTCCTCCAAAATCCAATCACGGTCGATTGGAGATTAACATATCATTTTCTTGAGATAACAGCAATAGTGAAAGTGCAAACAGCAGCAAGGAAGAAATATTGGAGCTAAGGATGAAGGAGGCAAGATGATATACGAAGAGAACAGGCTTCACATCCACCTCCAGGAAGTTGGGTCACACCCAAGTGTCACAAAGAGAAAAAAGTCACACACAGGAATCCCATATTGTAAATCTTCACTTGGCTTAGTAACAGCCAACTGCAATGTGTATGTATATTGTTTCTCTCAACTAAAGAACCTAACTATAATCCTAACCTTCAATCTAATTTTTGCATTGTTTGTAAATAGAGAGTTTCAGAACAATGGACGATTTGGTGCCAATGGGTGCTAGACTGAGCAGATTGACTAAATAAATAGTACATCATCAAAGTGATCCATCTGAAAAGCAAAAGCAAAATGACCCAGTGACCTTCATATTGACAGATTGCAGCAAGTAAATGTTTTTGTCATACAATATGATGAGATGGCAGGCAGACCTACCAAACCATTGAGCCAAAAGCAATAGGGGTCCACCTCCCATCACCACCTAATCTTGGTAAAAAGAAGTGTTAAAATTCATTCATATGTAATGGTGTATCAAATCATTTCAATCCCCAAAGTGCAAAAGGCGAGAGAACCTTTCTCATTGATCCTTCACTCCCCACCCCAAGATCAATGGTATTTCCAAATGTATAACATAGGAAAAATGACATACATGCTCTAAAGAAAAATCTGGAACAACAGTCCAAGAGAAGTATAATGGTTTGAGTGGTTTGGATGCCTGAGATTTGATAACTTTTGGGCACCACTCATACTCAATATGACGACCATCAAATGGAATGGTCCCTTTCATAAACCATGGAGTCTCTACTGTGCGTTAAGGGAAGCATTAGAGCACTACTACAATCTCCTACTAGACATGCACACACAAGTAATGAGTGAAGAAAGAGGGAGCACACCATCCCAAGCTACAGTCAGAAATAACAGTCCCTGCCTCATACACCAACACAACCATATCTGTAAGCCCAATGTATCAAGTCAAATAACTTGTGGCACTATCATCTTTTCAACAAAATGTCCGCCCAAACCATATCAATTCATTCATCCCTTCTATATTCTTGCATGTCAAGGTAACCAATGAATCAAACATTTTGATGAATGTTGGCAGCGGCTTCTGAAATGGAAGCAAAATCAAATATCTAAATGCTACAGCTTGCCATAAGAATGAGTCAGCTAAATGCTAAAATGCTAGCATCTTCAATCATTTCAAATTTCAGGACCTCTCCATTATATATCATATAACAAGGTAAATGTGAAAGGTGTTAGAAAGCCCTAAACACATGATACCAGAAGATGAGAGTCCAGGGTCTACATACCCATCCAAGCCTTTCATTACTTACACATGCTCATTGGCATGTACATACCCATTCAAGCCTTTCATTAGGTGGCCTTTCATTAGGTGGCCCAACTTAAGAAATCAACTGGGTCTACACTTGTTTGTTGAAGTATGAAATCATCACTCCAATTATGAAAGAAGTGGAATGATGAGTAATTAAACTTTCAGCTCACATCCAGTTCTTCTAAATATAACTACTCTTTAATTTCTTCTAACAGGAATTTCATCAAACACTTAAAAGGCAGCATGCGTTCCTCAATTTGTGATGGGTAGTGAACATTGTAACAAACTGAATTCAGCAAAACAGTGGACCTTAGAGGACTACTTGTTAGAAAACCCAAAAAGAACACATCAAATCATCATACTTGAATAAATGAAACACATGATTTTTTACAAACAAATGTAGAATACATCAAACCATCATACTTGAATGAACTAACCATCATACAGTGTAAAACACATATGTTGGCCATTAAGATCTCAAACAAAAGCACCATTACAATAAAAGAAAATATATACCCAAATATAATATGCATTGATGAGATTCAGCTAAATGTTTTTACTGATTAAAAAAATCACTGATGCCACAATCATTCAGGTTGATCTTTTGAAAAATAAACTTGGGTTCAATGATGCTTTCAACTATAAAGAAGAACAGGACTTGAATGCAGCTACAAAAAGGTATATATCTGCATTTGACAAATCACTACTATTACTTTGTAATTTCAATATCAATCTATCATGTATTCTACTTAGCATTTTGTTTTATGGCATCCTGCACTACTGTCAGGTATTTTCCAGAAGGCATCGACATCTACTTCGATAATGTTGGTGGCTCAATGCTCGATGCAGTTCTCTTGAACATGAGAGTCCAGGGTCGCATCGCTCTCTGTGGGATGAACTCTCAGTACAACAACTTGTATAAACCTGAAGGCATACACAACTTGTTCTTTCTCGTTACAAAGCGTATACGAATGGAAGGATTCGTGGTATTCGATTACTACCCCATCTATCCTAATATGAAGTCAAGAACCCATTTGTGCTCAAGATCATGATGCCCTGTAAGAAATATTGGTAAAGAAATAGTATTTGTGCTCAAGATCATGATGGTTCTCTCGCTAGAAGAAATGCTTATAAACCCATTTGTTCATTAGCAGACAGTTGTATTACCTTCACACGAAGAAGACGAGAAGCTTGGGCGACCATGCAGGGAGAGAGATGCAACCACGCAAGGAGAGAGACGCAGGGTGGAGAGAAAGATGCAGTATGGGTTTTTGACGCAAGGAGGAGAAAGACGCACTATCGGTGGTTTTATGAGAGTTGTCAACTCTGAAAAAAAAAATTTCATGCGTTTGGGAGGTTTCGAAACCAAAACTTGTTTGACGGAAACACCGTCCGCTTCCAACGGGTGTTCTTTCAAATCCCACCCATTTTGGTATTCTTTATTTTCTCATCTCAATAGGTGTTCAAATTTTGGTGTGAAAATGGACTCATTTTCACACCATTTACACATCTCATTTATACACAAGATGCGTAAATAATTATACACAAACATGACTGATGCGTAAGTGTTACACATATTCTTAATTTACATATGTAAATATGCGTAGACAAACGACCCCTTAATGCCTTATGAATGGAACTCATTTCTCATCGTTCAATTTTATTTTATTTTTTTTATGACGTGGGTATCCCCGTGGTATATTTACCTGACAGGACTATTCCCCGGCCCTAGGCACACATACAACCCGAGAACACATTCTTTCAATATCAGGTTCAACCGAAGGAAGCTATTTAATGGGGCCAAGATTTGCCAAATATCACATTGAACAGGCTTCTAAAATCAAATGTGTGGCCAGATGAGAACTTGGCAATGGTCCTAACTCAACTACAGAACAGACTACTTATCAGTGGTTAGGATTAGGGGTGCAACTTGCGCAGGGCTCAACCAAAACCCGGTTGAGCAAAAGTCTACGTTCAGATTGGGTATATTTTGATTTGGGTTGGCTCCGGGCTGAATTTATAACCTGATTTGAATTTCAGTCGGGTTCGGGTCAGGTTGAATTAGGTTTCAGGTAGGATTAGACCAACATATAATCTGAACTAGAGTTCAACTTTGCAAATTCAAGTTGAAGTTTTGTTTAGAAAGGTCCTCCTGGAATTCAGATTGAGTGCAGGTAGGGTCAAGTCAGGTGGACAATTGGTTCGGGTTGGTCCTTCTAGATCATTGACAATGCCTGCAATTTGAGCAATTTAGTCTTAAATAAATATGCACGACTAAGAACTAGAAACCATTGGCAATTAAGTCTTAAAAAGCTGAAATAATCAGCATGTACCTTAGCTTAGATCTGACCCAGTGGAGGCCCTCTTAACATGATAATTCGCAGTTTGCCACGTTGACACAATCATCACCGTGAACTCGACCAAAGTGGTCTTGCAACTTCTTTTTTTTAGCTTAGTTGGCCTAGTGGCCACGGGATATGAAATAAAGCTACCCTCACAGGGATCGATTGTGGAGGGAGCCGTGTGAGCCGGTCTGCTGTCCACAGTAACAACCTTATGATTGATGATCCGTTTGCACCTACAAAGGCACCTTAGTAGGCTAACTCCACGTATATTATTCATACTCTACCAAAAGCTTTCATTTTCTTCTGTTCTTACTGTTACTAACATTAAAATGGCAGGTGGTCGGTGATGAAAGGAGGAGAGATTGTCCGGAACCCTGGTTTAGTACTTCCAAATCCGGCTCTTTCCAAAGAACAAATGAACATCACTAGCAATAAAATATTGCATGTTTGATATGTAGTATTTTAGTAATTTAAATAGGTCAGTTGCAATTATTGGATGGTTCATCTTGTAGTCCCTACTCCAGATTTATGATACGATCTACATATCCCTTGTTTCATTGATTGATATGCATTCAGGTGGACTCCTCATGCAAAGTCCATAACTACATAAGATTTGCAGTAGCATTCCTTTCTTTTAATATTAAGCCAAAACTTTGTTAAATCTATTTTGGATTTGACCATAATAACAGTATGTTTCTCTTATAACTGTAGTTGATTAAGAGTGATAGGGGCTTATATATCACATTAGAAAGAAAATTCTCTAAAAAAACCATGTGATTTGACATCATCGTCGTCATCATGTGTTTTATTAGTCATAACTATGTCAGTGTAAATAGTTTCTCTCAACTAAATTTGATGACATAATGGCACGACATCAACAAGTGAGCCAAACAAAATAATGAATGCTAAACTGGAGGTTCTAGGTTTTACTTGTAAGGAAATTTCTAAAAAAAATGCCCAACTTTAAAAATGCCTTTTTTTTCTTCCCTTTTTTTTTTTTTTTTTTTTGTCATGAGGCCATGTTGAGTCAATTTAACATTTTCACACACACACACTATCTCCCATGAATAGTATAAGTCCAAATTTGACACTCATCCAATTTTTCCTCACCGTTTGAGTAAAATCATGATAAAATGATATCTCAAAACCATTAAGTTTTAGGGCAATTGATCAAAAGGTTATTATGATCTTTTGGACTCAAGATTTTGCATATAGGTAGACTGCACATAGGTCTTTCCATCCAATATACTTCTATGATCATCATGCATCCCAGTGGGCCCAACTAAGAGGGGCGTTTTTTTCTTAAAAAACGTCAGGTGCTGTGTAGCTCTCCCCTTACTTATATTCAACTTCGAGGTTTACTTATATCCTTGGACATTGGGCCAACCAAACCTTATATTCAACATCAAGACTTACTTAGATCCAAACATAATTATATTCTAATTCAAACTTGATTTTAATGTGGACCACATAACTCAAATTAAAATGAATGCAAATATTTTACACAAATATCATTTTCTCAGTTTTTTTAAAGTTTAGTTTTTATTCAAACTCAAGCCCACTTTTGTTTATATCATATAACTAAAATTAAAAAAGGTCAAAAGGTTATACTTAAATTATTATTTTTTTCTCAATTTTCATAAAACCTTTATTATATTAAAATCTGACCATGCCCCATAAAATAAGGAGACATGCATTCTAAGTGGTTTATATTTTCATAGGCAGGGTGGTCCAACCTAGAGCTTTACTTATTGACTCTGATTAATTGATTTGTTGAGGAAGAGAGAAAGAAAGACCAATTTTAAACAAAGTGAGGAGGAGAGGGCAATTTTGGAACAAACACATTGTTAGTCCTCCTAGAAAAACTCATCCCAAAGCGCACTTTCCTTTCTTCATTTTAAGACTCTTTGTTTCATAAGCATTTTTGGAAAAGCTACTCATATAAAAAGTTAGAATTTCACCTAGACTTCTAAGTAGATGGTGAGGGATTTTTAATTTAACCGTCTACAAAAGTGGGATACTAACTACTTAAAGCGCACTCTCCTGTGAGAAAATCTTCCATACAAAAAGAGGGGTGTAACCTCTAACTAAATCGTCATGTTTATAAATATCATCTCTATATGTAAGAACTATTATCTAATTTAACTCTGTGGGCTCACTTTTGTCTGATCAAAGTTTTCGAAATATACATGATTCTTTTCGGTAGATGACTGTGGTCATCAAAGGCCTCAAGATTTCGTCGCTATATCAGCTCCACAAGGAGATTTTTCCGGAAACAGGTATGGAGCTTATCCTTGAAAATTTTTCTGATCATGATAATACTGAGTTGGAATGTTAGAGGGGCTGCAAAAAAGTCCCTAATGCCACACATAAAGGACTTGGTTAAGAAGCACCAACCACACATTCTTATCATGGTAGAAACAAAAATTACTTCTGATAGGGCTGCAGTCTCTATTTCAGCGTTGTCACGTTTGTTTAGCGATCATGCCCTTCAATATGGATCTGGGTTTTCTGGTGGGATATGGGTTTTTTGGGATGCACAACGGCTGTCTCTGAACACGATTGACCGATCAGACCAACATTTAACGTTCCGGGTTACCCCTTCCAATCGAACGGATCCTCCTTTCCTCTTGACGGCTATTTATGCATCCCTTGACTGGAAACGTAGGAGAGAGCTTTGGCTTTCCCTCGCTCATTTTCACACACACCATGTTAATAGCAGTGATGCATGGCTCCTCATTGGTGATTTTAATAGTATTATAAGTCCCAATGAAAAATTTGGTGGCAGGCAGGACCCATGGGGAGCTCATAATCGTGACTTCAGAGACTTCCTAGATAATACCTGTAGGTGCAGAAAATAATGACCCACAATAAGGAGGGAGCCTTATAGGACTTATCCGATGATGATGGTGACTGGGAATGACTGGATACCGTCCGAAAGCCTGAAAGAGATGAACAAACGATCAAAGGACCCTGGCCTGGGCGGCGCAAGGCTCTCCGATGCCAAAGTCAGTGTGGGAACTGGAACAATGGAAGGAGAGGAAGAAGAGAGACAGAGTAACGGCTCTGTGTATGAAAATGTGCGTACCTTAGATGGTGGTTTGAGCCTCTATTTATAGAGTTTGGAACGTATCTTTGGGAGATATTGTGCTGTGGGTCCCGTGATTCGACTGGGAAGTCACGATCAGCCCACATTGCATTAATTGCGGTCCAATCCAGCCCATTCTGCATTAAATGCGCGTCGGGTCAGCCCACGTCGCATTTAATGCACATCTTGTTGGGCCAGATCGTGTTGGGCGCCTTTGGCGGTAGGGGTACCAGCGGATCTGCCCTCGGGCCCTGCCCTGATGTGGCCTCAGCCGCTGGATGCCGCCCTGTCAGGGATCTGGCGAAGATTGTGAGCGGCTGGATGTCGCATCTGTCCCACTAGCTCGCGCCCCTATTCTTCCACGTGCCTGATGACGTGGGGGATGAGGGGCGCAAGTGAAGGTTCCCTCTTGCTTCGGCTTCTGTCCCGGCTTCTTCAGCCGAGGTGGAGTTTTCTGCCGAGATGGGTGCCGGAATGGACACAGGGGTAGCCGAGTTCGGCGCTGGCGGTCCGGGGTTGCTTGACTTCGGCCGAGGCCCTTGTTCTGGTAGCCGGGGTGAGATTGGTGCCACGTGGATGGCACGAGGATGGCACGTGAGAGTGCTTAGCCTCATCTGATGGCTGCGATTAGCTTAATCCTGTGGTTCTGGAAATCTCCCCACACAATTGCCCCCTAGCTTTTGACCTCTGAAGTGTGCTAGCCTTTAGGGGTTGAAAGCTAGAAGAATCCGTCTGGGGATGCGGTGATCATTGCTTGGTGTCGCTTCGACTCTTTGAAGCAATAAATGCTCTGCCCTGTTCGTCTTGGGAACCGAGTTGACGGCTACACGCGTAGCTTCTGCGCTGATTGCGTTGTCTCATTGATGGGACGGGCACGGGCTTTGAAGTGTCTTTTCGAATTCGGAGGTGGTACCCGAACGAGGGTTCCCTTTCTACAAATAGGATCGTCCCCTTCTTTTTCTCGCTCCCGATTTCTTTCGCCTTCGCCTCTACTTTCGATTTCTGCTCTGGTGCCTGAGATCTGTTCGAGGGGGACGACCGTAGAACGCGCCCGGATCTGCTCTTGATATCTGCCTCTGTCCCTGTAAGTCGCTTTGTCCTTCTGTCTGGTTCTTCTTGGGGTTTTTCGATTTCTAGGGTTTTTCTTCGTCGTCACCCCTTTTAGACATGGGCACCCCTAGATTCAGGGTAGATACCGATGAGGGCTTAGCCAGATTTAGAGCTGCCTTCAGCATTCCGGAGGGGGTCCTCCTAAAACCGGCGGACCTCGCCGACTGTGCCTTGTATCGCTGCCACGGCGGCTGGATGCCGTTCCCTCTGATCTCCGTGATCGAGGGTGGGGTCAGGTTTCCATTGCACCCCCTGCTTAGGGCCTGCCTTAGCCTTTGGTCCCTCGCCCCGGGCCAGTTGATGCCCAATGGCTACAAGGTCATCATGGGCACAGCGAAGCTGAACGAGATCTTGGGGACCAACCTAGGCCCTCACGACATCGAGGATACATATGATATCTGCAAGGCTGGGGAGGGAAGATATTATCTCCGTGTGAAGCCGCAGCGAAGGGGCTTCGTCCTAGCCTTGGAGGATTCAAGTAAGAATGCTGAGGAAGATTTCTTCTGTGTCTCGGGGGACTGGGAGTTCGGCCCAGGTGAAAGCAGGAGGCTGTCGGTCCCACGTCGCCCTGGGGAAGTCCCAAGTAATCATCACTGCTTTTCTCCTTTTTGCTTTGCTTACCTCATTGATGCCGAACTGATACTCTTTTTTGCCTGTTGAGCAGAGGCGGGCGCAAGGCGACGCCGAGCTGTCAGCGAAGGTTGGAGGAGGAATACCGACGACATCAACAAGGTTGAAAGGTACAAGGGGCACGAAACCAGGTCAGCTTGGAAGCTGCTCGGGTATACGCCGAGGTATCGCGGCCACTACCAGAGGACCGGAGTACCTGAGGTGGACGAGACACACCCTGACCGTCCAACCGTATCAGTTGCGGTGTTTAGTGGGGTCCCCTTGACCGATCTCGTTGCCGACCGAACTGCGTCTGGTGCCGAGGCGTCTACTTCTGATCCGGAGCTGCCGGACTTGACGCAGATAGTGGACGCTTATTTCTCTGATCGAGGAGAGGACATGGAGGGAAGCTCGAGGGAGCCCGCTGTCAAGGACCTGGCTGCTAAGTTTAGGCAGAGGTCAGCGTCTTCTGGGGCCCCGTCGCCTGCCGGTACTCGTGCTGCTTCGGGTCCGGTGGGCGCTGGTGCTCCCTCCGCTCCTGCCCCCGCTCCGAGAGGGGGAGCCCGGCGACGCTCGCCGGACCGCTCGAAGGAGGGGTCCCCGCCCAGGAAGAAGTCCAAGGCGGGGGAGGAGAGTTCGAAGGCTGATCTGCTGTCGAAGGGCAAGACTCCCGCTCACGCCCCTGGAGCTAAAGCTCCATCCGAAAAGGGGGGTGAGAAGAGCGCGCCGAAGGAAAAGAGTGCGCCGGCCGAAAAGAGTGCGCCAGTCAGCAAGTCGACTGTCGGGCCAACGCGCGAGCCTCTCATCTAGGCGGGGCAAGGGTCCGGATCGGCCTCCGGGCCCCGAACTGCCCCAGCACCGTGGAAGCCGAGAATGGAAATACAACCCGGCAAACCCCTGAACGTTGAAGACCGACTGCTGGGAAATGCCGAGGTGATCGGGGCCCTTGCTAGGGCCTGTGCTCTACCACGGGATATGGAGGAGCACGAGAAGTTTGATGACGAGAGCCTGATGTTGACAGCGATCCAGGCCGACATCCTGGTAAGTGTTTTTTGTGTATTCTTTCGAGTGGCCTAGCTCGGCTGCTCCTGTTTTGACCCTCCTCTTTTCCCTTGCAGAACGTGCAGAGGCTCCTAGCCATCCTAGGAAGGAGGGATAGGAACGCGTCGAGGGTGACCCGTCTGGAGTCCGAGCGGGAGAAGCTGAAGAAGGAGCTGGAAGTGCAGCGGAAGGGAATGGAAGAGCTCAAGGTGGCCAGTGCTGGAGAGTCCGCTCGGTTGGCATCGGCTCTAACTGAGGTCGCCGAACTCTCGTCCTGGGCCAACCATATGAAAGGCGAGCTTTGGACAAACAACAAAAGGGTCTCCGAGTTGGAGTCGGAGTTGGCCAGGTCGAAGTCTGAGTCGACGGCTGAGGTAACGAGGTTGCGAGGGGAGGTCTTGGCTGGTCGCGCTGAGAGGGAGAAGCTGGTGAAGGCGAGCGTCGACCTGGAAAAGGAGAAGGCCTCTCTTCTGTCCGAGGCCCAATCCGCCTTCCAGAACGGGGTGGACCGCGCCACCGAGCTGTATGAGAAACAGGTGGAGGAGATCACGTCCATTCTGTTCGAGGAAGGATGCCTGGCCGCACTAAGACGTGCGGGGGTCCCTGAAGACCACCCTGTCTATCAGGACCTGCCGAAGTATTCGGACCTGGATCCCGAGCCGAGCTCCGCACCTGCAACTGAAAGCGCCCCGGTCGAAGCTCCTGCAGCTGAAAGCGCCCCGGTCGAAGCTCCTGCTGCTGACGACGCTCCAGCTGCCCCGGTCTTGAACGATGCCCCGGTCGCCAGTGATGCTTCGGCCGTGCCTCAGGGTGAGGCCTCTTCTGCACCTGGTCCAAGTGGGGCTCCGGTCATGGAATCTCTTGCCAGCGACGCTCCTAGCAAGGTCGCGGTTTCGGCCGAATCCACTGGTCCAGCGGACATGGTGATTGACCTAGTGGAGTCGCCGAAACCACAGTAGCCGGGCTCCTCTTTATTTCTGTCTTCTTGTCTGTAGTGCTTTTGCTTCTCAGCCTTGTAAATATTTTCTACAATCAATGAAAGACGGGCTTCTTTACTTGTGAATTTTCTCTTTGCATTTGTCTCTCTTTCATTTCTGGATGTGCATTGAATGGCATTGAATGCCTTTACTGTGTGGCGTGGCCTTTGAGGTAGAAAGAGTCAAACGGTCCTCATAGCTGTCAGTGCTGACTCTCCGTATTCTGGAGACCATAAATAGCAATAAACATGGTGGCACGGCTGACGAGGGAATCGGACGGATGTCTCCACGTGGCGCCATAGGGATCGCTGGTCAACAGTTGTGCATCCCCAGTAACGCGTGGGAGATTTCGCCCTCATAACTTCTTTCGGAGACCGAGCCCTTCTTTCGGAGGCTGAGTCCTTCTTCTTCCTATAAATAGGGATGGCAAGCTCGCCATGGGAGAAAAAAAGAAACGGAAGTAGGATAGCTTAATCCACTTAGCTGTAGGAACCATGTCTGACAGACATTCTGTAATCTACGATCCTGGGGGAACCCTTGCGCCTGTGGACGGCTTTCTCCAAGGGGGGAAGCCCGTCGTGGTCTGCGCGCTCTCTGAAGGAACTCCCCGTGGACCACGCGCTCTCTGAACGCGGGTTCATGGCCATCCGTCCCTGGCCAGACAGAGTGAGGATGCGCTGCAACGCAACCGGGGGACGGTGGCGCATTCTCGTCCGACACGGTCCTGCGCGACCGTCGTACGGAAGGCGGGATTGAGGCCCCGCTGGACCTGGGGTTTCTTCAAGCTTGGCTGGTCTCATTGACCGGAGGGTGTTGAAGAGCTCAGCGAGGTCCAGGGCCTCCGAATTGGAGGGGCTGTGCGATGCTTTGGTCTGACCAGCCAAAGTGTATTGTACAGCCCGGTGAAATTCAGGATCCCTGAGAAAGTCCAGGCAACGACCCGGCGTCTTCGAGCCTGCAGCCTGAAGAGTCGGTGAAGATCAGTCTCCCAGCTTTTCTTTATTTTCTGTTTTTAGAGGACTGTGATCCTCCTTTCTGTATTTTGCTTTCTGTTCTGTAATTCTTGTGATGAAGCAGTTTACAATGAATAAAATGCCAAACTGTGTACAATGCTCTTGCATCGTCTTCTGTTTTTCTTGCACCGTTCTGAAACACTGTTTCTGTGCTGTTTGTGTTTGAGTGCTGGCACTGACCTCGGCCGAAATGGTTGGCCTTGCGCCGAGGTGGATCCATAGGCCGGATTTACCTGCGCCGAGGTGGCCCATCGTTCCACTGGCCTCGGCTAGGCGAGAGTGAGTTCGGCAATGGCCTTCTGAGGGGTGTATGAACCCGGACTTCAGGAAACTGACCTTGGCCGAACTGCCTTGCGCCGAGGTGTGAGGGGTTTATGAACCCGGACTCTAGGAAACGGCTGGGTGTAGGAACTCCTGACCATTCCCAGGGCGGTAGACCCTTGTAGAGTGGGATGAAACCTGATTTTAGGAATTCGGCCGAGTGTCCGAACTCGAGGCCTTTTCCAGGGCTGTTAACCCTTGAGTGTGTTCCAAACACGGGGACTTTAGGAAAGGCTGGGTGTAGGAACTCCAGGCCATTTCCAGGGCGTATGTACCCGAAGTGTGTCCAAGACACGGGGGCTTTAGGAAAGGCTGAGTGTAGGAACTCCAGGCCATTTCCAAGGCGTAGAGCCTCGATTGTGTCCAAGACACGGGGCTTTAGGAAAGGCTGAGTGTAAGAACTCCAGGCCATTTCCAGGGCGTAGAGCCTTGATTGTGTCCAAGACACGGGGCTTTAGGAAAGGCTGAGTGTAAGAACTCCAGGCCATTTCCAGGGCGTAGAGCCTTGATTGTGTCCAAGACATGGGGCTTTAGGAAAGGCTGAGTGTAAGAACTCCAGGCCATTTCCAGGGTGTAGAGCCTTGATTGTGTCCAAGACACGGGGCTTTAGGAAAGGCTGAGTGTAAGAACTCCAGGACATTTCCAGGGCGTAAAGCCTATGCTGCCGGAGTCGACCAGAGAGACGACAGATTGATGACAAGGCAAAAGCTGCTTTTATTGATTCTGAGATTCATTACATCTTTAGAAATAAAATTTCTTCAAGTGGGATGCATTCCATGGTCTCGGCAGTGGCTTGCCTTCTAAGTCTTCGAGCTTGTAGGCTGACTTTCCTGCCAGTGAGACTATTCTGAACGGGCCATGCCAGTTCGGGGCTAGTTTCCCTTCGTTTAGCTCTCTGTCGGCTGGCAGGGTTTTCTTTAGCACCAGCTCTCCCGCGGAGAACTTTCTTTCTCTGACATTTTGATTGTATGCCCTGGCTAGCCGTTGCTGATAGTCGGTCAGTCGCAGGGCTGCTGCTCTCGTCGCTCGTCTGCCAGCTCCAGCTCCATCGCCAGGTTCGTCTCATTTCGGCCTTGATCGACCAGCTCTGTCCTCAGGGTAGGAAGGCCGATTTCCAATGGAATGACTGCCTCCATCCCGTAGGCCAGAGAGAAAGGTGTTGCCGAGGTGGACCTCCTTGGAGTTGTTCTGTATGCCCACAGCACGCTCGGAAGCTCCTCTGTCCATCTGCCCTTTGCCTTGTCCAGTCGCTTCTTCAGGCCATCCAGGATCACTTTGTTAGAGATTTCTGCCTGGCCATTACTCTGTGGATATGCCGGGGTGGAGTAATGGTTTCTGATGCCGTGCTCTTGGCAGAAGTCTTTGAAGGACTTGGAGTCGAACTGAGTCCCGTTATCCGAGATCAGGGTCCGGGGGATGCCGAACCTCGTAAGGATGTTTTTCCAGACGAAGTTCCTGGAGTCCCTGTCCGTGATGGAAGACAACGGTTCAGCCTCTATCCATTTTGTGAAGTAGTCCGTAGCCACTATCAGCCATCTCTTGTTCCCTGGAGCTCGGTGAAGAGGCCCCACAATGTCCAGGCCCCATTGAGCGAAGGGCCATGGGCTGGAGAGGGGACTCAGATCCTGTGCTGGCTGATGGAGGGAGTGGGAAAACTTCTGGCATTTCTCGCATTTCCTGGCGTAGACCTGGGCGTCCTTCTGCATGTAGGGCCACCAGTAACCCTGGCTGATTGCTCTGTAGGCCAATGACCGACCTCCTATATGGCTGCCGCAGATTCCTTCGTGGATCTCATACAGGAAGTCGTCCACCTTGGTCGGGTGGACGCATTGGAGGTATGGACCTGTGAAGGACTTCCTGTAGAGTTTGCCTTCGGGAGAGAGCCAAAACCGAGCTGCCTTGAGCCTGATCTTGTGGGCTTCAGTCTTGTCCTCAGGGAGCTGGTCGTCCTTCAAGTAGGCGACGATTGGATCCATCCAGCTAGGGCCGAGGTCAGCACAGAGGACAAGCCGAGATGAATGGAGTTCTAGACTTGACCTTGATACTGACCCGACCTCGATGGTCCTCTTCTTTCCTGCTTCAATAGCGGAGGCCAGGTTTGCAAGCGCATCTGCATGCGTGTTGGTATCTCGGGATATTTGCCTGACCTCGGCTTTCTGAAAATGGGAGAGCAGTTTCTTCGCAAGGGCTAAATAGGCCGCCATCCTGTCGTCCCTGGCCTGGTAGTCCCCAGCGAGCTGGCTAGTTACCAGTTGAGAGTCGCTGAAGATCTCCAGGTGCTGGGCTCCGAGGATTTGGGCGCTGTTCAACCCTGCAATCAGTGCTTCGTACTCTGCCTCATTGTTTGTCGCTTTGAAGTCGAGGGTGAAAGCCTGCTCTATGACCAGTCCCTCTGGCGATTGGAGAACTATGCCGGCGCCAGCTCTCTTGGAGGTGGACGACCCGTCGACAAAGATCTTCCATGCCGAGGTGGGAGCCTGTTCGACCTCAGTTTCTATTGGCTCGTGCCCTGTGCCCCCCAGTGCCGTGCCGAGCCGGGTCGGAGCCGGGTTGGGGGAGACGAATTCGACAATGAAGTCTGCCAGGATCTGGGCTTTGATCGCAGTTCGGGGACGGTACTGTATGTCATACTGCCCCAGTTCAACTGCCCACTTTGATATGCGCCCTGAAAAGTCAGCCTTCTTGAACACTGAACGGAGTGGGTGCTCCGTGATCACCACAATGGTGTGGGATTGAAAATAATGGGAGAGCTTGCGGGAGGCACTGACGAGAGCCAACGCAAGCTTCTCCAACAGAAGGTACCTGGTCTCGGCATCGAGCAGGGTCTTGCTCGTGTAATAGATTGGCTTTTGAACTCCCTCGTCCTCCCCGATGAGGACGGAGCTCACTGCGTGATCCGAGACCGCAAGGTACTGATACAGAATCTCCCCCAAAGTTGGGGTGGAGAGTAATGGTGGTGACATTAAATAAGTTTTGAGTGCGGCCAATGCCTGGTCGCACTCAGGGGTCCATTGGAATTTCAGATTTTTCTTTAGAAGCTGAAAGAAAGGCCTGCACTTATCTGATGACCGGCTGATGAAGCGATTGAGTGCGGCGGCCATTCCTGTGAGCCTCTGAACTTCCTTCGTGGTAGAGGGACTCTGGATGCCCTGGATGGCAATGATCTGGTCCGGATTGGCCTCTATCCCCCTCCGCGTTACCAAGCTGCCGAGGAACTTGCCAGAGGCTACGCCAAAGGCGCACTTGGAAGCGTTTAGCTTGAGCTTGTACGCGCGAAGGATGCCGAAGACTTGGCCGAGATCCGCCAGATGGTCGCTGGAGCGCACAGATTTGACGACCATGTCGTCGATGTACACCTCTACCGATCGGTCGATCTGGGCCTGGAACATTTTTGTGACGAGGCGCTGATAGGTCGCCCCCGCGTTCTTCAGCCCGAAGGGCATCACCTTATAGCAGTAAGTGCCGCGGGGGGTGATGAATGATGTTTTCTCCTCGTCAGGCTCGTAGAGCGGGATCTGATGATAGCCTCGGTAGGCGTCAAGGAAGCTCATTCGGTCGTGACCAGCGGTGGCGTCGATCAGTTGGTCAATCTTTGGGAGGGGAAAATTGTCCTTAGGGCAAGCCCTGTTCAAGTCGGTGAAGTCCACGCACACCCTCCACTTCCCAGTTTTCTTCTTGACCACCACCGTGTTGGCCAGCCATACCGGGTACTGGACTTCCCGGATGGCTCCTGCTTTTAGCAGGTTGTCGATCTCTTCGACGACCGCATCTGTCTGCTGCAGCCCGGTCCTTCGGGCCCTCTGCGCTACCGGCTTGTGGTCGGGGTCGACATTGAGCTTGTGGCACATGACCTCAGGGTCGACCCCAGGCATTTCGCTTGGGCTCCAAGCGAAGACGTCCACATTCTGCATCAAGAACCGAGAGAGTTCGGCCCTTTCTTCGTCTGGCAGCTGGGGTGCCAATCAGGAAGAACCTGTCTGGGTCTGCCGGGTCTAGCCTGACCTCGGCCAGGTCCTCGATGCTCTTCTTCTCAGGGGTCCCGGCCGATCTCATCGAGGCCTTTCTCGAATTCGGCCAGGTTGACGCGCTCTGGCTCCTTCACTGCTGGGACTGCGGCCAGCATGCACTGCCTGGCCTGCTGCTGGTCTCCCTCCACTGTGATTACTTCCATCTTGCCCTCCTTGTTCTCAAGGACGAACTTCAGCTTTTGGTGGAGGGAAGAAGGAACTGCCTCTAGCTTGTGGAGCCACGTTCTGCCCAGAATGACATTGTAGGGAGAAGGGGCGTCCACAACCAGGAAATCGGACAGCACGGATGCTCCGCCAACTCGGGTTTCCAAGGTGATCCTACCCTTGGGATAGACTGGCATGGCGGATAACCCTAGCAAGGGTGCTCGGACCTCCGTGAGGTCTGCTTCAAAGAGTTTCATCCTCTTGAAGCAGTCGTAGTAGAGGACCTCGGAGGAGCTGCCGGAGTCGATGAGGATCCTCTTCACGGTGAAGTCTCTCAGCTTCATGGTGAGGAGCAGGGGGTCGTTGTGAGGGACCTGGATTCCCTCTAGATCTCGATCCGAAAACGAGATGGCGGGTCGGTCGCGGCGGGCTTTCTTGGATGCCGGAGCGAGTTCGGCTTTCATTACTTCTTTCCCGTGCGAAGCCCGCCTGGCTTCGGCACGGGCCTGAGAGCTTCCCCGGGACGAGGAAGCGGGAGCTGAGGACGCCAGATGGATCACGTTGATGATCTTCTCTGAGTCCTCGCTGTCTGGAGCCTGGGCCGTGCTCTGGTGAATTCGGCCCTCGCTGCCGCCGGCATCACCTGCCTTGATGAACTCTGGGATGTGGCCTTCTTCGGCCAGCTTCTCCAGATACCCCTGCAAAGTCCTGCAGTCTTCGGTCTTGTGCCCGTTGCCCTTATGGAAGGAGCAGTAGAGCTTGCTTCGGGGGCCTTCGGTGGGTTCATTCTTCATGGGTTGAGGATACTTGAAGAACGACTTGGACCTGATCTTGGTCAGGATGCGGTAGATCGGCTCCTTGAAGACGACGTTAACGCTCTGACTGGCGCTGGAGGGAGGTCTGGGCTTCCAGGTGCCCCCAGACCTGGACGACGAGGGCTTCGCCGAACTGGAGACCCAGGCCTGCTTGAGCTCCTGCTTCTGGGAGGGCCTCCCGCCTCTCTGCCGAGGTTGGCCACTCTTCTGTTCGGGCTCCGGATGCCCGTCCTGATCCCTGGCCCGGATCTCGTCTTCCTCCCGGGCGATGAAGCGCTTCACCCGGGACATCAACTCTGGCATGGATTCTGGGGAGTCCCCGGCCAAGTCTTTTCGCAAGTCGTTGCCGGGGATCAAGGCATGCTGGAAGGCGTAGATGGCTATCCCTTCCCTCGCGCCCTCGATCTGGCTGTGGACCGCCCAGAATCGCTGGGCGAACTTGGCGAGGGTTTCGCCCTGCTTCATTCTCAGGGCGAGGAGGTCCCCTTCCTTCTTGGGGACGACGGTGTAGGCTTGGAACTTCTTCAGGAAGGAGAGCTGGAGCTCCTTCCAACTGGAAACCGACTGCTCCGGGAGAGAGCAGAACCACTTCAGGGGGAGGTCACCCAAACTGGAGGAGAAGATTTTGCAGTTTAGGTGACCCTCGTTCCCCCAGATGGACATCTTCTGGGAGAAGTGCCGGAGGTGTGCGGATGGGTCGGACAGTCCGTCATAGGGGACGAACCGCGGGACGGAGAACTTTCTGGGCAAGGGGGTGCGCTCGATCTCTTTTGTGAAGGGCGAGCCCCCCAGATCAGTGTGACCACAGATCTGCTTCTGGTCCCGCATGTCCAAGTTGTGCTGGAGAGCCAATCTGACACGTTTGTCAAATCGCTCTTGCTCATCGTCCTTCTCTGGAGTCTGAGCTCTGGGCTTTCGCTTGGGATGGCTCGGGCTACGACGGCTATGAGTTCGGCCGTCGCGGCTATGGTGACTTCGGCTGTTGCTCGAGCCTTCGTCACGGACCTGGCTCCGTTTCTGGTCCAGATGATTTCTGAGGTCCTCGCGGGGAGGCTGGGCTGCCCTGCTGGGGGCGTCCCTCTTTTTCCCTTGAGGCTCAAAGACTTGCCTCAAGGAGGCAGTTTGCGCTGCCCTCAGCTGCTGCTGGAGCTCGCGAATCATCTGCTCTTGCTTCTGGAGGAGAGCAGCTTGGGCTTCAAGAACCCCCCCAGTGGCAGGGGGTTGAGCGTGGCGCGTTTCTCCTACGGCCACGGCTTTGTCCTTCCGAGGACGCTCATGCCGACGCTCATCGCGTCTGGGTGGCATGACTTCTTCTGCTGAGATCGAGGCTTCGAGTCCCTCTTGGAGTGGGAACTCGACAAAGAGCTGAGAGCCTAAGCGGCCCTCGCCTGCAGACGTGCCATGCACCGTGCGGGAGCGTCCTTGAGGAGGGACGTCCGTTGACGGTGGTGGCAGCTCGAGGACTGGCCTCGAGGATTCTCCGCCCTTCCTAGCTTTCGGAGGCATGGCTTCTGAGAGGTTGAGGTTAAGAAGGTTGGGAAGGTTTTGAGAGGTTGGGATATTACTTCCCCACAGACGGCGCCAATTGTAGGTGCAGAAAATAATGACCACAATAAGGAGGGAGCCTTATAGGACTTATCCGATGATGATGGTGACTGGGAATGACTGGTGTAGGTGCAGAAAATAATGACCCACAATAAGGAGGTGCCTTAGAGGACTTATCCGAGAAGATGATGACTGGGAATGACTGGATACCGTCCGAAAGCCTGAAAGAGAAGAGCAAACGGTCAGAGGACCCTGGCCTGGACGGCGCAAGGCTCTCCGATGCCAAAGTCAGTGTGGGAACTGGAAAAATGGAAGGAGAGGGAGAAGAGAGGCAGAGTAACTGTTCTCTGAGTTATATTGTGCGTCCCTTTGATGGTGGTATGAGCCTCTATTTATAGAGTTTGGAACGTATCTTTGGGAGATATCGTGGTGTGGGTCCCGTGATTCGACAGGGAAGTCACGATCAGCCCACATTACATTAATTGCGGTCCAATCCAGCCCACTATGCATTAAATGCGCGTCGGGTCAGCCCACGTCGCATTTAATGCACGTCTCGTTGGGCCAGATCATGTTGGACGCCTTTGGCGGTAGGGGTACCATCGGATCTGCCCTCGGGCCTTGCCCTGATGTGGCCTTAGCCGCTGGATGCCGCCCTGTCGGGGATCTGGCGAAGATTGTGGGCGGCTGGATGTCGCGTCTGTCCCACTAGCTCGTGCCCCTATCCCTCCACGTGCCTGATGACGTGGGGGATGAGGGGCGCAAGTGAAGGTTCTCTCTTGCTTCGGCTTCTGTCCCGGCTTCTTCAGCCGAGGTGGAGTTTTCTGTCGAGATGGCACCCGGGGTGGCTCAGCCGAGGTGGAGCTCCCCGCCGAGATGGCACCCGAGGTGGACCAGTTCGGCGCTAGTGGCCCGGAGATGCTTGACTTCGGCTTAGGCCTCTGTCCTGGTAGCCGGGGTGAGATTGGTGCCACGTGGATGGCACGTGAGAATGCTTAGCCTCATCTGATGGCTGTGATTAGCTTAATCCTGTGGCTCTTGAAATCTCCCCACACAACTGGATACCGTCCGAAAGCCTGAAAGGATGAACAAACGATCATAGGACCCTGGCCTGGGCGGCGCAAGGCTCTCCGATGCCAAAGTCAGTGTGGGAACTGGAATAATGGAAGGAGAGGAAGAAGAGAGACAGAGTAACGGCTCTGTGTATGAAATTGTGCGTACCTTAGATGGTGGTTTGAGCCTCTATTTATAGAGTTTGGAACGTATCTTTGGGAGATATTGTGGTGTGGGTCCCGTGATTCGACTGGGAAGTCACGATCAGCCCACATTGCATTAATTGCGGTCCAATCCAGCCCATTCTGCATTAAATGCGCGTCGGGTCAGCCCACGTCGCATTTAATGCACATCTTGTTGGGCCAGATCGTGTTGGGCGCCTTTGGCGGTAGGGGTACCAGCGGATCTGCCCTCGGGCCCTGCCCTGATGTGGCCTCAGCCGCTGGATGCCGCCCTGTCAGGGATCTGGCGAAGATTGTGAGCGGCTGGATGTCGCATCTGTCCCACTAGCTCGCGCCCCTATTCTTCCACGTGCATGATGACGTGGGGGATGAGGGGCGCAAGTGAAGGTTCCCTCTTGCTTCGGCTTCTGTCCCGGCTTCTTCAGCCGAGGTGGAGTTTTCTGCCGAGATGGGTGCCGGAATGGACACAGGGTAGCCGAGTTCGGCGCTGGCGGTCCGGGGTTGCTTGACTTCGGCCGAGGCCCTTGTTCTGGTAGCCGGGGTGAGATTGGTGCCACGTGGATGGCACGAGGATGGCACGTGAGAGTGCTTAGCCTCATCTGATGGCTGCGATTAGCTTAATCCTGTGGTTCTGGAAATCTCCCCACACAATACCCAATTAATGGATTTGGGCTATGTTGGTAGCCCATACACTTGGTCCAACAAAAGGCTTATACCAGATCTTATTCTTGAGAGATTGGACCGAGGTATAGGTAATGATAGGTGGATGGAATGCTATGGGGACCACTCCATACATCATCTGCCGAGGATAGGTTCTGACCATAACCCGATCCTCCTCACGGGAGGGTTTAAGCAAACAGAAACCTGCAAACTGTTCCGGTTTGAGAATATGTGGTTAGTGCAGCCGAGCTTCCATCTGGTCATCCAATCCTCTTGGGTCCATACAGCACTCCGAACTGACTTAGGTCAAAAATTAGTGGACTTACAGGGGGCTATGCTCAGGCTGGAAAAGAGGAACCTATGGCAATCCCCATGTCTCTATCGAAAAACTCCATAGGAGAATTGCCGGGATACAGAACAATCCTCATTACACTACCTCCACTTTTCTACAAAATCTGGGGAGGGAGTTGTTATATGAAGTTTCCTTAAAGAAACAACAAATTGAAATTTTCTGGTACCAGAGGTCTCGGATACAGTGGCTGATCGGCGGAGATCGTAATTCCAAATTCTTTCACCGGGTAGCTAAAGATAATTTCAAACGTAAGCAAATCCACTTCCTAGTAGGGATGGATGGGTCCACCTTTACTACCCCCGAGGGACTAAGGGAACATTGCATGGCATATTTCCAGAGCCTGTACACTGAGCACCATGCAGACACTCTACCAAGCTGCACCATGCCTCTATCTCTTCATCAGATGATATCTACTGAGGATAATGACAACATCCTGTCTATACCCACCGACGAGGAGGTTCGGGCGACATTGTTCTCGATAGGAAGGGTTCTCGATAGGAAGGGACAAAGCGCCTGGGCCGGATGGTTTTAATGCGGCTTTCTTCCAGACCTATTGGAACCTTTTGCAGGCCGATGTCATCAGCATGGTCAGGGCTTTCTTTCTCACGGGGGAGTTGGACCGGACAGCTAACCACACTTTCCTCATCCTCATTCCGAAAAAGGAAAGCGCCACCAAGCTGGAGGACTACCGTCCGATTAGCCCTATGTAATGTTAGATACAAAATAATCTCCAAATTACTGGCAAACAGGATTCGGCCTCTGCTATCCAAGTGTATCTCTCAGGTGCAAGGGGCATTCCTATCTGGCAGACGCCCGGGGGATAATATTATCATTGCTAAAGAAGTGCTTCATCATATGAGTAAGGCAAACCGCAAGAAAAAATACTGTGCACTGAAGCTGGATATCCAAAAAGCTTATGATAGTATTTCGTGGAGTTTCCTCCGTGAATGTTTGAGGAGGTTTGGCTTCTCAGAGCTGGTCTCCCAAAGAATTCTTACTTGTGTCTCCTCAGTACAGTTTCGTGTGATTCTGAATGGCCAACCGTCTGAGGCGATACAACCATCCAGAGGGCTGCGGCAAGGTGATCCAATATCTCCCTACCTCTATCTTCTTTGCAGCGAGGCACTGGCAGCATCCCTACAGAAGCTTTCATGCAGACGCCCAGCTTTCTTTCCAACCTTTTCACCGGCAGGCGAAAGGATTAGCTGCTGCAATGCGCGGATGACACACTGTTGTTCCTGCGAGCTACAAGCAAGTCGGCAGCAGCTATCTCTGAGTTGCTACATCAGTTTGGTGAAGAAGCGGGCCAGAAGATCAACCTTGCAAAGTCAAGCATCACTATCAGCCGAGACACCCCCCGACATCTGAGACATGATGTGAAATCAGGTTTGGGTATCTACTGCGAACAGGACTCCTTCCTCTACTTGGGGGAACGGATTGGTCTAAATGCAAGACGAAGCACGGTCGGTCACCCGATGCAATCGCGGATCTCCAGTGCTTTCAATCGATGGAGAGGGAAACCCCTTTCAATCGCCGGAAGACGTATACTATTACAGTCCGTCCTAACTGCAATCCCTCAGTATTGGTTGTCCTTCCATCAACCGCCTCAGACCCAGGTCAGGGAGATCATTTCAAGGCAAGCATCGTTTCTTTGGCATGGTACTGCAGTGAATCGTCAATGGATACCTATCTCTTGGGCAACAGTCACACGCGCAGTGCCGGACGGAGGCTTAGGAATCCGGGATATGCATATTCAGAGTGCAGCCGGAAAATCTCATCTCGTATGGCATTTCCTTACACAACCATCCTCCTGGTGGGTCAGATTATTATCCAAAAAGTATTTACGGGTGACGAATTTTGAGAATTGTCGAGTGAAGTCCACTGACTCAGAGGTATGGAAATTCATGCTAAGACACAGACACCATATCATTTCTAACCAAAGATGGGTGATAGGGGCTGGTCAACAGGTCCATGCGCTGGATGACATCTGGGTACCTCATTTCGGGCCTCTACGACCACTACTACTTCAGCAAATGGACAACAATATACACATCAGAGTCTGCGATCTAATAAAAAACACTCCAGTTGGACAGACTTGGGACGTGGACACACTTCATACTTACTGGCCTGGTGCTGTTGTGGAGGCGATACTCTCCTTACCTTTAGGCGGACCAGACATTAGGTGTTGGAATGATGAACCGGCTGGCACATGTAAATTCAAGGCTATGTATAACTATCTTTTACCTAGGCCTGTGGGACCAAATCTGCCATGGAAACTTTTATGGCAGCTGCCAATCCCTCATAAAGTTCAGTTATTTGGCTGGAGGCTGCTTCAAGACAGGTTGCCCACAAGGCATCGATTGGGAAGATGGATTCCTAGTGTCGAGCCTGAGTGTACGCTGTGCAGACAGGCAGCAGAAACAGTGGACCACTTATTCGCACAGTTTACATTTACCTCCATGGTTTGGTCTACTCTACCATCTGATCTTCCTCAACCCAGTCAAGTTCTCAATATTCATGACTGGTTCTGGTATAAAAGCTGATAAGGAAAGTCGTTCTATTGGTATCGCCCTGATGTGGTATCTTTGGAAAGCTAGAAACAATTACATCTTCAACTTTCACCCTCTAAACCCATACTCTATTAAGAATAGATTGTCTCAGCCTTGTTAGAAAATCGACTAATGTCTCTCTATGCAGGTCCAGCTTCTTCCATTGCAGCGCCTACAGACTACTGGCTTCCACCTCCTCCGGGCTGGCTGAAGCTCAACTTTGATGGTTCTTTCAACCCATTCACTCATCAGGCAAGAGTGGGCGGTGCCATCCGTGACCCGTTTGGCAACTTGATCACAGCCTTCTCAGGTGACATCAGTGCTGCTCACCCGCTGGAAGCTGAGTTAATCGCCTTACAACGTGGTTTAATTATCCGCTGTCAAGATCTCCAATTGTCCACATTCAGGTGGAAGGAGACTGTTTGGTACTGGTAACTTCCATCCAAACTTCAGGACACTTAACTTGGGAAGTGATGGGCCTCTGGAAAAGGGTAATGCATCTACTAGCAGCTATTCACAACTGGACCATTCATTACTGTAGCGATCGGCAAATAGCCTTGCAGATCTCTTGGCAAAATTGGATGGTCCAGTCATTACCAACAATGCAGCAGCCTTCCCATGCAGGCAAGGGCCGCCTACATAGCTGATCGGGAGCGCGCTACAGATTACACAAGGGCTTTCTTTGGTGACATTGTGAATGACGCTTCATCCTCAAGTAATTCGCCTCTGCAGGTCAGGGTTGAACCCAACAACGTTCTCAGAAGTCGTCGTTTTGAACATGGTGATTGTAGCAACAGCCACCATTATGCCAATGGTGTTTAACGTTTTTCATCGATGCAATTCTGCATTGTCGAGACTAAGGGTGGTATTCCTCTTTTTGGATCAGATACAGGATGTTACCTACCGTGTCAGTGATGTGGCCTTTTTCTTTTGCTCTGGTTTTGATAGGCTAGTTACCTTTTGTTTTTATCAAGTCAATTTACATGTAACAACATCACTTGAATAAAGTCTTCATTTGAAAGCAAAAAAAAAAAGAAGAAAACCCAAGTGGTAAAATTATGATTATGCAGATAACTCAGATCTTGGGTTTCCAGCAAACTTGGAATATGACAAGTGCATTTTCTATCTGCCGTTCATATTTTGTAGGGTCATGTTTTGCTAAAAGGGAGTGTCAAAGATATAACTTTAACCCTTGCCATGCATACCATTAATTAGATAATTTTACCTAAAAAAGGCCCCAAGATGGCCTACAATAAAAAAATGGGCCACTAGTAAATATGGCACGGAAGTTGTCCTAGGGACCACTTTCATTTTTTTTAATAATGATTGAAACTTGTGACGACGTCGTCACTCTTGAAACATCATTTTCCCCATCTTTCTCCCATCGTTTTCCCCATTCCCTCTTTTAGACCACTCCCCTTTCCCCCTCTCCACAACATAGTAGCCCCCATCCCTCTCATTCTCTTTCTTCCTCTCATCACTCTCTCTCGTTCTCCACTCCCTCTCCTCGCTGCCTCGCCGCCGTCGGACGACGCCGCTGCCATCACCATGACTGAGCTCCTCTCTTCTACCATCTCTCATTTCTCTCACTTATCTCTCCCTCACCCAGCCATGCTCCCGGAGCTCCCTGTCGCCGTCCATGGGGACCACCACCAGCACCATCACCGCCGGCCACCATCATCTCCGACGAAACCCCCCACCCAATCTCTTGTTTTTTCCCCATTTTCCCTTCACTGTTTCTCTCTTTCTTTCTCTGTTTCCTTTTTTTCTCTGTTTTTCTTTCTTTCTTTCCTCTCTTCCTCACTCACCTCCTGCCCAACGTGATGTACCCCCCCATTCCCCCCCTTCGCATTCTCTGTTTCTCTTTCTTTCTTTGTTCTCTCTTTTACTTTCTTCCTTTCTCTCACTTCATCTACTGCCAACATGGACTAAACCCCCCCCCCCCTCACATTTCATTTTCTCTCTTTCTCTCCACTCACTGTCAATGTGAGTTGACTTCCACCCATCCCCATCCCATGTTTCACTGATTTCACTAAAGAACAAGCAGTAAGTGCATTGATTACACTGAACCGATCAGCTTCAATACCGCACTCCATTTCTTGGAAGCACGACAACGACTTCCACCCATCCCCATCTAAAGCATACCCACCAATCATCGAATTCCAAGAAACAGAATCCCTCATCGGCATTTCATCAAACACTTTCTCTGCAAAGTCAATACACCCAGTCTTGGCATACATAGAGATGAGCGAATTGCAAACATAAACATCCAAGTCAAATCCAACCTTAATCAACCTACAATGAATCTTTCATCCTTCCACAAACGAACACAAGTCCCGCACAAGATGAGAGATTATTAGAATGTACAAAAATCCATAACATTATTGGGAGAGACCGTTCGCTTGTTATGGATTATTAAATGTTGCTTTATGGTGGATTATTGAATGTTTTAATATGGATTTTTTAATGACAAGTTATGTGCTTTATTATGGCAAGAAACGAAGCTTGTATGTCCATGTCTTGTATTGCGCCCGCACATAAAACCAATACACACATCATTTTTTTCGATTGCAATGGTCAGTGACGACGTCGTTGCACACAGAAGATAAAACTTGGAAGGAAGTGTGCTCTAATATCTGAAGACATCGTTGCTTCACAGAAGCTAGTGGAAGAAAGTGTGCTTTAATATCTGACGACGTCGTTGCTTCACAGAAGCTAGTGGAAGAAAGTGTGCTTTAATATCTGACGACGTCGTTGCTTCACAGAAGCTAATGCAAAAATTACTGTTTTAATCTGTGACGACGTCATCGCTTGTTGAAAATAAGCAAAAAAAAAATATTTTTTACGGGAATACCGATTTCGTAGCATATAAACTAGTGTCCCCTTTTTCGTCTAGTGACCATCTAAGGTCCTTTTTCAGGTTAATTTCTCCATTAATTATTATGCTAGGATAGTGTACTGGAAATATTTTATTGTTGTCCACGGCAGACGTAGGATTTTTGTTAGAGGTAAGTAGCTGAGTTTTGGGGGGCAAATACAATATTTTCACTTGGGTTTTAGTGGGGCGGACCCATAATCTTTACGTGGGTTTTGAAAGTGGACCCATGTTTTTTCAAGTGTGTTTTGGAATTGGGCATAGGTCCAATGGGGGGGGACGCCTGGCCTAAATCTATATATGTAGGCCCACCCCTAATTATGAATATGATTTTGGGCAAAGATTATCAAAACAGTCGACTTATGGGCCTCAAGTTTAACAATTTATTAAGTTATATTTCTTTTTTATAAAATTCGACCCCCACCCCCTGTCCCAACTCTTTGTGGAGGCCCAGGTGGGCCCTACAAAAGAGAGGGAATGTGAATGATAACTTTTACGGTATGTGTAAATGTGAATGATAACATACTGCTGACTCAACGCTGCTTTCTACCATCTCATGGTCAAAAGTTGTCTGCATTTTGAAAGAGTGGAACTGAAGGGTGGGGCCCACTTTTAGTGAAAAATTAGTGTAATCTACTTCTTTAAAATCTGAGTCTATCCATATAAATTTTCTTACTATTTGTGAGACGTTTCCAAATTTTACTCTAATTTATATAAGATCGGCCGTAGATCATATGAATAATCCTTCTGCAGGGCGAAACTACTATTGAATTAAGATTTTGAAACATTCCATACTTATATTTATTTTGGGCAGTTTGGATTGCATTGGTAGTATTCTTCTCACTCATCATCCTTGTTAGTAATAATCTTAAAATTTTAAGAGAAAGTTGAGCTCAAAATATTACTTTATTCATGGCTTTGTTTAAATTAGACCGTTAGGCTAGACTCTAGATATCCCCCTCATGCCATTCTTCCTGATTGATTGAGGACTGAAAGCAGGGCGATTTTTATAGTGGAAGAGTGGAATGCAAGCTTTTAGAACTTTTGTCTTTCATGGGCTAATGAACTACAGTGTTAGGTAGAGTTTAGAATAGGTTATCAGGTTAGAAATTGAATTTCTTATTCCATACATTCTCAATCTCTGTCAAGAGCTTTATTCTGCCTCCCTCTTCTTCTCTCTGACCTTTGTGTGATAAGGTTCGCAATTTCTGGCCCGGCCTGCCAACCCAACCACCTCAATCCAGTGATTTCTGATTTTTCTTGGCACCATAGTCAAGGGGGATGGGACCCATGAGAAACCCCGCACAGATGGGAACAGCAGCCTGCTGCCTGCATATGCGTGTGCGGGGAAGGCTGCGTATCTAGGAATGAACCTTAGACAACAATATGATAATTGATGCTAGCTCCTTACCACTTGAGTAAGGAATCCATCTCGTTTCATGGCTTGAGTTGGTCCTTTTCATTCTTAGGTTGGGTTCACATTGACATTTCTGACCAATTCATAATAGGACGGGTTTGGGTTGAGCCTGTTCTTATTATTTGACTTGTCAACTTCACCCAACCCGATTACTTACATTAGAACTTGTCAACCCAAGCTTACTTGACCAGTTAATCAAGGGTTTGAATTGACCCTTTTTACTTATGGATTGAATAAAGCTTGACATTTTTCAGCCCAATAAATAAACTGGGTTTAGATTTAATGCTCAACTTACCCAGATATATCCGATCCATTGCCAGTTTTACCCCTACATAGTCTCATATTTCACTCCCCTACACCACTGGATACATGCTGTATAGATCATGTATATAGAAAATACAACTACGTTTCATACATGATCAGGTTCATATTTCATGCCACTTCAATTGAAGTGGTGTAGAGAATTAGGCTTTAATTGAAGTGATTTGACCTATTTCACACATGATCAATCTAATCGCTCGTACCACTTTAATGCTCTTTAGAATATGGATAGAAAATATAACTATATTTCACACATGATCAATCTAATGGCTTATATCACTTTAATTGAAGTTCATCAGGCCTAACATTCTTCCCTACACCTAGCCCACAGGTTTTGAAATTAGGCCTAGACCCAACCAAGATCATTAACAAAATTTTACTGAATGCATGAGGTGCATATCTTAATGGGCTGTGAAGAGGCCTGATTTTGTGCAAAAAAGCTCAACTATATATCTGGATTTTATCCTTTAAAAAACTCGGCCCTTTAGAAATCTGTGTCATATTTGAACCTATGTATTTAAAAATTGTAACCTGATAGATATCATTTTATCATTAATCAGGTTTTAGCTTTCAAATATCTTTACGAACAATATGGGCTGAATGCAGGGCCCAGTTTTAAATGGGCTGGATATAGGCTCTGGTCGGATTTGGCACAGGAATGGGCTTGGGCAACCTTGGTGCTAACAACCCTAACCAGTACTTGATTCACATTGGTCTATGTTAAATCATCATCACGAGTGTGTCACTTAATTTGAGCAACAACAGGATAGGAAACTATAATGGATTTTAATAAAATAGACTATCGATAAATAGGATCCACACCAAGGATGAAAGCGGCATGGGTGTTGTTATTTACACCCAGTCTACACACCCGGTCTATATCCCTATCTAATCTAGCATATGTCCTTTTCTTTTAAAACAAGTTGCAACCGTCCTGTCCTATCAATTCCAAAAGCATTGCTCACCTTTTTTTCAACCTCGTGACTGTCCTATCAATTCCAAAAGCATTGCTCACCTTTTTTCAACCTCGTGACTGTCCTATCAATTCCAAAAGCATTGCTCACCTTTTTTTCAACCTCGTGTGTCACGAGGTTGAAAAAAAAGGTGAGCAATGCTTTCACACGAGGTTGAAAAAAAGGTGAGCAATGCTTTTGGAATTGATAGGACAGGACGGTTGCAACTTTTTTTAAAAGAAAAGGACATATGCTAGATTAGATAGGGTTCACTACAAGAATCTGCACTTTTGGCGACGAAAATTTTCGTCGCCAAAGTTACGTTTTCGTCGGTAAAAGTATTTACCGACGAAAAATATTTCGTCGCCTAAACGTCGGTAAAACTCCGTCAGCAAAACCTTTTCTCGACGAAATTATTTTTCGTCGGCAAAAATTATATTTTTACCGACGATTATTTAACTTCTGCCGACGTTTTTTTTCGTTGGTAAAGAATTTCATTTTTTTTTTATTTTTCTCTTTACTTTTCCCCGACGTTTTTTTAGTCCGACAAAAATAATCTCATTTTTTTATTTTTATTTTTTATTTTGCCGACGTTTTTTTTTCGTCGGCAAAATAATTTTAATTTTTCTAATTTTTAATTTTATTTTTGCCGACGTTTTCTATTCGTCGGCAACATTAATTTCGTTTTTTTAAATTTTTATTTTTATTTGCCGACGTTTCTTTTCGTCGGCAAAAAAAATTTTAATTTTTTTATTTTTCTTTTATTTTGCCGACGTTTCTTATTCGTCGGCAAAAATAATTCCATTTTTTATATTTTTTATTTTTTATTTTGCCGACGAATAAGAAACGTCGGCAAAAATAAAAAGAAAAATAAAAAAATTAAAATTTCATTTTTTTTTAATTTCTATTTTTCTTTTGCCGACGTTATTTTTTCGTCGGCAAAAGTATTTTATATATTTTTAAAATAATTTTTTTATTTTTACCGACGAAATAAAACGTCGGTAAAGGTATTATTTTTTTAATATTGAAATTATTTTTTCATTATTATTTTCCTGTAAACCTGTTTATACACCTATATAAAAAATAAACATGTTCTTCTACCTACATTCACATAAAATATGCAATGAAACAAAAGTTCCTAAATGAACAGACAACCATCTCCATTTTTCATTAAATCATTCATCTCATTAAACAAATATAACAATCAATAATTACAACAGTCTCATATCAATGTCCAATATACATTGATATATATACAAATAAAGCGAAAAGAAGTCCAACAACTCTGCAAACCGACCCCAATGCGTTCATCAACCAGCAATGAGAAAAACAACATTAAAATCTTTATAGTGAATTAAATTATAAATTAAAAATAAACATGTATATATATAATTTTTCCTAAGTTATTCTTCGAACTTTTTTCCAGCCAAAATGTTGACAATGAGACGGCTTTTGCGTCTCACTTATTAACTAGAAGTCCGATTCACTAACCGTCAATTCCAACAAGTTACTTAGGAATTGAACAAGGTACAAGTGCTAATTTATGGGCAGTTCGATGGTTGTTTCCCGTTTTCGACCTACGACGGCCTATTTTCGAGACCAAGTGTTCCAAATTAAACGTTTTTAGTCGTAATTCTCTAACCGGGAGTCCTATTTGCAAACCGTCAGTTCCTACAAGTCACTCTACCCTCGAGCGAAGTGCTCGTGCCGGTTTCGGAATTTTCCCGCAGCCGTTTCCCGTTCCGGATCCCCGGTGGGCCGCTTTCGAGCCTAAGTGTTGGAAAATCGGGTGTTTCGGTCGTAATTCTCTAATCGGGAGTCCTATTTGCGAACCGTCAGTTCCTACAAGTCACTCTACCCTCGAGCGAAGTGCTCGTACCGGTTTTGGAATTTTCTTGCGGCCGTTTCCCGTTCCAGATCCCCGGCGGGCCGTTTTCGAGCCTAAGTGTTGGAAAATCGGGTGTTTCGGTCGTAATTCTCTAATCGGGAGTCCTATTTGCGAACCGTCAGTTCCTACTAGTCACTCTACCCTCGAGCGAAGTGTTCGTACCGGTTTCGGAATTTTCCTGCGGCCGTTTCCCGTTCCGGATCCCCGGCGGGCCGTTTTCGAGCCAAAGTGTTGGAAAATTGGGTGTTTTCGGTCGTAATTCTCTAACCGGGAGTCCTATTTGCGAACCGTCAGTTCCTACAAGTCACTCTACCCTCGAGCGAAGTGCTCGTACCGGTTTCGGAATTTTCCCGCGACCATTTCCCGTTCCGGAACCCCGGCGGGCCGTTTTCGAGCCTAAGTATTGAAAAATCGTGTATTTCGATCGTAATTCTCTACCCGGGAGTCCTATTTGCGAACCGTCAGTTCCTACAAGTCACTCTACCCTCGAGCGAAATGCTCGTGCCGGTTTCGGAATTTTCCCGAGGCCGTTTCCCGTTCCGGACCCCCGGCGGGCCGTTTTAGAGCATAAGTGTTGGAAAATCGTGTGTTTCGGTCGTAATTCTCTAATCGTGGAGTCCTATTTGCGAACCGTCAGTTCCTACAAGTCACTCTACCCTCGAGCGAAGTGCTCGTGCCGGTTTCGGAATTTTCCCGAGGCCATTTCCCGTTCCGGACCCCCGGCGGGCCGTTTTCGAGCCTAAGTGTTGGAAAATCGTGTGTTTCGGTCGTAATTCTCTAATCGTGGAGTCCTATTTGCGAACCGTCAGTTCCTACAAGTCACTCTACCCTCGAGCGAAGTGCTCGTGCCGGTTTCGGAATTTTCCCGAGGCCATTTCCCGTTCCGGACCCCCGGCGGGCCGTTTTCGAGCCTAAGTGTTGGAAAATCGTGTGTTTCGGTCGTAATTTGCGAACCGTCAGTTCCTACAAGTCACTCTACCCTCGTGCGAAGTGCTCGTGCCGGTTTCGAAATTTTCCCGCGGCCGTTTCCCGTTCCGGACCCCCGGCGGGCCGTTTTCGAGCCTAAGTGTTGGAAAATCATGTGTTTCGATCGTAATTCTCTAATCGCGGAGTCCTATTTGTGAACCATCAGTTCCTACAAGTCACTCTACCTCGAGCAAAGTGCTCGTGCCGATTTCAGAATTTTCCCTAGACCATTTCTCGTTCCGGACCCCCGGCGGGCCGTTTTCAAGCCTAAGTGTTGGAAAATCGTGTGTTTCGGTCGTAATTCTCTAACCGGGAGTCCTATTTGCGAACCGTCAGTTCCTACAAGTCACTCTACCCTCGAGCGAACTGCTCGTGCCGGTTTCGGAATTTTCCCGAGGCCGTTTCCCGTTCCGGACCCCCGGCGGGCCATTTTCGAGCATAAGTGTTGGAAAATCGTGTGTTTCGGTCGTAATTCTCTAACCGGGAGTCCTATTTGCGAACCGTCAGTTCCTACAAGTCACTCTACCCTCGAGCGAGGTGCTCGTGTCGGTTTCGGAATTTTCCCGCGGCCGTTTCCCGTTCCGGACCCCCGGCGGGCCGTTTTCGAGCCTAAGTGTTGGAAAATCGTGTGTTTCGGTCGTAATTCTCTAATTGTCCTATTTGCGAACCGTTAGTTCCTACAAGTCACTCTACCCTCGAGCGAAGTGCTCGTGCCGATTTCGGAATTTTTCCGAGACCATTTCTCGTTCCGGACCCCCGGCGGGCCGTTTTCGAGCCTAAGTGTTGGAAAATCGTGTGATTCGGTCGTAATTCTCTAACCGGGAGTCCTATTTGCGAACCGTAAGTTCCTACAAGTCACTCTACCCTCGAGCGAAGTGCTCGTGCCGGTCTCGGACTTTTCCCGAGGCCGTTTCCCGTTCCGGACCCCCGGCGGGCCATTTTCGAGCATAAGTGTTGGAAAATCGTGTGTTTCGGTCGTAATTCTCTAACCGAGAGTCCTATTTGCGAACCGTCAGTTCCTACAAGTCACTCTACCCTCGAGCGAGGTGCTCGTGTCGGTTTCGGAATTTTCCCGCGGCCGTTTCCCGTTCCGGACCCCCGGCGGGCCGTTTTCGGTCGTAATTCTCTAACCGGGAGTCCTATTTGCGAACCGTCAGTTCCTACAAGTCACTCTACCCTCGTGCGAAGTGCTCGTGCCGGTTTCGGAATTTTCCCGCGGCCGTTTCCCATTCCGGACCCCCGGCGGGCCGTTTTCGAGCCTAAGTGTTGGAAAATCGTGTGTTTCGGTCGTAATTCTCTAACCGGGAGTCCTATTTGCGAACCGTCAGTTCCTACAAGTCACTCTACCCTCGTGCGAAGTGCTCGTGCCGGTTTCGGAATTTTCCCGCGGCCGTTTCCCGTTCCGGACCCCCGGCGGGCCGTTTTCGAGCCTAAGTGTTGGAAAATCGTGTGTGTCGGTCGTAATTCTCTAACCGGGAGTCCTATTTGCGAACCGTCAGTTTCTACAAGTTATTCTACCTCCAGCAGAACTGACTTACAACAAGGAATCATAACTTCTTTCTGTTTTATGGAGTAGGGCGAATAGAGTGCATAACTATCACTAAATAGAAAATCACATACTAAGTGTGAAGAATGCTCACCTGTCGGGAAGTTTGGCAGTATCAATAGAAGGTAAAAGTTTTATCAAGTGTTGTTCTTCTGGAGGCAAATTTCTGGCAAACTTCTCAAACCAAACAACACATCCTGCAGAATTTAAATTGGAACCATCTGAGCTACATAATAACAAAGCAAGGGGGGAAAAAATACAAATGCACATTCAACCTTCACAATTAACTCAACAGATAACCTCATGAAAGAATGCATTATATGTATAGATATCAAACAACAGTCCACAACCAATGTTATAAAAAAAGAAACTGAAATATGAGAGAAATCTTACTATCAGATCTATAGATGTCAATGGTGAGTTTTTATTTTGCAGAATATGAACTTTGTCATGAGAAAACTTATCCCTGCAAAGTCATAATACGGAAATATAAGCCATACAATCAAGCTACTAGTGGTCCATTCAAAGATATAATAAACAAAAAATATATATTAAAATTAAACCATGCTTTAAGAATATTAAAATCAGAAGTATATGTCAAGAAAAAAAGGAAACATTAAGGACCATGAAAAATTGTAAGATTTATTTCTTCATGGATTGCTTACTTCATCAATGTCACATAATCACCAGCTGAATCGAAGACATCCACATCAAACTGTCCCTCATCCTCATATCAATGGGATCCACTTGGGAACAACCAACAGGAATAGAGGGATAGATTTGAACATGGATTACAAGTGTTTCCAATATCAATGCAATCAAGTTATCCTAACCATTTATTTTAGGATCCTAACATTTGATGGCTTTATGTAGAGCAAATTTATGTGGTTCATATTCACAAGGTCATGATGCAGTGGACTAGGGGTGCAGAAAGCTCGAGTATCTAAAGCCAAATAAATTACCGAACCTGACTTCTACCACATTTGATATTCCCATTGCTTTTCCAATACATCTTGCAGTCACTGATGCTGAAAAGCATAAAGAAAAGAACCACACATTTGAACCAATGTTGGCATTGTCGTCGATACATGAAAAATCTTGAATTAAAATTGCTGATAGTGCTAGAGATCTATAATTGATTTCATTGATTTATAAAAATTCAAAAAATATGATAAAATAAAATAAAAATTCATTTAGTCCATTGGAATTTGTTCATTGTGGCATAAAGTCAACAAATCATCATCACCACAACCACCTGTATGTATGTATTCCCCATAATACATCAATCTGGGGTTAGTAACTGGCATTGCCAAAAGTCAACAGACAAAGCATCTAACTACAATTTCCCCGTAACAGATCATGCATATAGATATAGTGTATGAGCATATACATAAGATTATAAAAAAAGATAGGTATAATCACCTTCTTACTGTGCTTGGGAATATCAGCTATTCTCCATGTGTTGCCTTTCTCTACTTACTTCAATAATTTTGCCACTGGTGTGCGCATTGCTCCAGGAAAATCTATGTTCTAAAATGTATGCAAAGCCAGAACTTGAGTTCACTGGCTTAAGGAGTTGTCTTTGAAAATAAAATAAAAAATAATAAACATCACATAGAATTTAGATTCACCTGAGATGATTGCGTGTCACATAACAAGTTAAAAAGAATCCCAAGTGATAGCTGTTAGACATCCAAGAACTAAAAACCACGTTGAAAGAAACCACCCCATCAATCCACAGCCAAATCATCTCTCCACCAAGTACTCCAAAGAAAAAAAAATGTATAAAAACATACAGGACCATTTCAACAAACATGTCAGCATCATGAATTAGACAAAACTTGAGATACCCAAGTGAAGAACCACAACACTACATTCAAACTATACACATAGACAATCCATAGCCAAACCATCTCTCCACCAAGTACTCCGAAGGAAAAAAAACATATATAAAAACACATACTGGGGCATTTCAACAAACATGATCAGCATCGTGAATTAAACAAAACAAGAGATACCCATGTGAAAAACCACAACTCTACTGATTGTTGTGGACACATGCCAATCAAAATAGCATAGTATTGTCTGATTGTGAATATACTTTTAGGCAAAATTCTTCTCAATCAGATCATCACAACCATTGATTAAGATGGCCTTAACAATTTCTTAAGGTTCATTCAGCATTGCCTGAAGGTTCTGAACAAACTGCGGAATTGTGATTGAATTCAAGGAACTCTAAATGAATAGGTGCCAAGGGAACAAATATGCAATTAAAGGCCTTTTTCTACTCTCAACTTAACGAGCATTGTCCTTTGGCCACTGCTTGATCTATTAGTTCCATGAACCATTCCACAGTGGATGGCTGCTAAGATATGTTCCGCCAGCCATTTCACAGCCACTTAAATTGAACAAGGTCTGCCAATGGACATCAACTCCCGATGACTTGACACAAATAACAACCAGACCAAATAAATAAATGAGGAAACAGCTACTTTACTCTTTCACACTCTAGAAAAGGGATAGAGTTCTCTTCTGATTTCTCTGTTCTGGGTCCGGTTGGAAGATTGGATGAGCAATGGAAGATCAAAGTTCGATCTCCTTTCCAACACAGCCCTTATCTGTTTCAGAAAAATAGAAATCGATCTGACCCTTGAGATCTGTGATCACAGATGTGGCCCACCGCAGATCTGGTCCTCATCTCTGACGAAACCGAGCAACAATGATAGCAGTGGCAAGCCTCGACTTCGGCGAAGTGCAGGTTTCTTCTTCCTGTACCCTAACTTGTCCTGGGAGCCCATGTTTCTTCTTCCTCCTCTATTTCAGAAGATCGACTGCTGTAAAGCAATCCCACTGTTGCTCCCCTCCATTCTCCTTCTCTGACGGACGAAGGTGGCTGGTTGGACTTATGTCTGACGACGTCATTCGGCTGTAACGTCGACGGGCAGCGATGGGGCGGTAATCTCTGGGCAGCGACTGCCCTCCTGTGGCGGTGGCAGCTCCGGCGCGCGGGAGGGCAAGTGCAGAGCGAGAGGGAGGGAGGGAGAGAGAGAGAAATAGAGAGAGAGGGTAAGAGCAGATCGCGAGAGAGAGAGAGAAATAGGAGAGTGAGCGCAGAGAGCGAGCCGGACGGCAGAAAGAGTGAGACAGAGCGCAGGTGAAAGAGAAAAGAAAAGAGGGAAAAGAGGGCTCTTGGCGGGGAGGGGAAAAAAAACGTGGGAAAATTAAATGTCACTATTTTTCGTCCCAAAAGAAATAAAATTTTCATCAGCAAAAATTATTTTATTTTTATTATTTCAAAACATGAAGTCTACCAATCTTTAAACGTCGATAATAAATATTTCGATGCTAATTTTCGTCGAAAAAAAATATCGATAAAGGACTCTGATTTTTAATTTTCCTAAAATAGAGTTAAACATTACCTATGTTTTATAAAAAAAAGCCGCGGGCTGTTCATTTTATCGATGTCATATAATTCGTCGATAATAGTCTCTGATAGTTTTATCGGCATAAAATAAAAATAAAAAAAGATTTTCCAACACTTAGGCTCGAAAACGGCCCACCGGGGGTCCTGAACGAGTAACGGGGTGAGGGGTGCGAGGACAGTGGGGTGCCTTTGTGGTGCACAGTGAATGTGGAATGGTGCGTGGTGTGTGCGGAGGGCAGGAAGAGGGAGGGGTGCACCTGGTGCAGGGGAGGCGTCCAGCGGCGCGAGGAGGAAGATGAAGGCTCTGCTGGCGTCGGGAACGAAGCGGGCGGCGGAGTCGTCGGAGTGGATGGGGATGGAGAGGAAGGAGAGGGTGAGGAATATGCCAGAGCTGCTGCGCGGGGACTTTTACAGAAAAACATCACTAAAAGTTTACTTTACTGACGTCATAAAATTCGTTGATAATAGAATTCGTCAATAATAGTCTTTGATATTTATTTTCCTTAAAAATGATGTTAATAATAAAAAGAGGGGTTTCGGTGGCGGGATAGGGAAGAACAGATTGAATTGTTTAAGCAGGTCGACACCCTTGGACTCGTCTTATTCTTCCAATCAGCTTCATGAGTTGATTTTCTTCCTCCTTTTCCTAGTTCAACTGACATGTTTCATGAATGCTATGGTGAATGCTTATATGATGATTACGTTTATTTAGCTTCCGCATTTTGATTGTTAATTCATCACCCCCCCCCCCCACCTCTAGGGTTAGGCCCCCGGGACTTTCACGAAGTGCAATGGCCCGATGGATAAGAGTATTGAGCTGGCCCAAAAAACTCTTGGGCGCATAAATCCATGTCCTTTAAATATAATATCGAATATCGGTTCCAAAATTCTTATCTTCTTCCCAGACTGAACGAACTCTGCTTTTCTGCTAAGCAAAAGGATAGATGAGGCCGGTCGTTTGTTTCTCCCAATTTACATATGTAAACATCCCACATGTGAAAAAGATTCATATCATTTATGTTTGTTTACAACATTTACACACTAGGTGTGTGAATCACATGTGCTTTTGCTGTGTAAAATATGTGCAAAAGAGGCAATACATTTTCGCTCATGATGAGTGTGAAACGTTTTACATACCGGCCTAGTTTTGGCAGAGCTATAGTGGACACACAACTTGGACGCCTTTTTCAATTTTTTTATTTAAATAATCTGGCACTAAAATTTGTGATCCAAACCGTTGATCATGTTAGGGGGGCTAAAAACGGCTATGATACCAAAAGTCAACCGTTGGATCATTATAAATTGTGATGTATTGATGAAAACGGACAAACCATTAGATCATCATTTATGGAATTTTGTACGCCCTATTTTCGCAATCCAAATTTTTAGTCCTCTTTAAAAGGTCATTTATAGTTATAGGTCCCAACCTCAAATGTTGATTCAATATGGATCATGAAATATATTTGAAATAAATACCAATCATTGGATTAATGCATGGTTACTACAGTGCATTCACGAGTTAAGACATGCAGTCCGTTTTTTCTACATTTCCGAACAATCTGGATCACTAATGCAAGATATGGACCATAGACCCTCTTTATATGGCAAATAACGTCTGTTGGATCAAATTCCAACGATTGATCCTTCATGTATTGTGAGATATTGACAAAAAAGACCAAAGGGTTAATGGTTCAATTTTAAATTTTGTGGGCCACTTTTTCCCGATCTAAACCTAAAATCCTCTTTAGGAGGTCAACAATGATTATCTGGTCAAATCTCATCGCTTGATTCATCGTGGATATAATTATTTTATTTTCGTCGGTAAAATGAATATAAAAATAAATAAAAATTATTAAACAGATTTACCGACGTTTTATTTCTCCGCTAAAATTAAAAAACAAATTTACCGACGTTTTTATTTTCGTCGGTAAAATGAATATAAAAATTAATAAACATATTTACCGACGTTTAATTTCGTCAGTAAAAGTAAAAAATAAAAATTTAGAAATATATTTACCGACGTGTTTATTTTCGTCGGTAACATGAATATAAAAATTAATAAACATATTTACCGACGTTTAATTTCGTTGGTAAACGTAAAAATTAAAAAATTAAAAATGATATTTGCCGACGTTTTTATTTTCGTCGGTAAAGTTAATATAAAAATTAATAAATATAATTACCGAAGTTTAATTTCATCGGTAAAATTAATATGAAAATTAATAAATATAATTACCGGATCCCTCTATGTTCCGAACCAAGATTCCATTCAGGATTAATACATTCACATAGCAAAAAAGATGCATAACTTGTAAGGGCCTAAATAGATTGAATAAAATTCATATCTGAAAATCTACTTAGCTTAAATCATATACTATTTACTAGTCCGGCCCGTTTGTATATTTAATAAACATTTATTGAAACTCTTTTATTCAATTAAAAATTAAAAATTTAAGGAAGATATTTGCCGACGTTTTTATTTTCGTCGGTAAAAGTAATATAAAAATAAATAATAAATATAATTACCGACGTTTAATTTCGTCGGTAAAATTAAAAATTTTAAATTTAAAAAGGATATTTACCGACGTGTTTATTTTCATTGGTAACATGATCGTAAAAATAAATGAAAATTAATAAACATATTTACCGACGTAAGGTAAAAAATAAAAATTTAAAAAGATATTTAACGACGTTTTTATTTTCGTCGATACAATTAATATAAAAAATTAATAAACATATTTACCGACGTTTAATTTCGTCGGTAAAATTAAAAAAGAAAATTAAAAGCATATTTACCAACGTTTAATTTCGTCGGTAAAATTAAAAGCATATTTACCGACGTTTTATTTCGTCGGTAAAATTTAAAAAATAAATCATTTTTTTTAAATTTAAGAATGGCCTTTGCCGACGTTTTACTAAAAAACGTCGGTAAATGGTGTACTTTTGGCCACGTTTTTTAGAAACGTCGGTAAAATTCTGTACTTTTGCCGACGTTTTGTAGGAAACGTCGGTAATGGTCTATACTTTTGCCGACGTTTTGAAAAACGTCGGTAAAGGGTGTAGTTTTGGCGATGTTTTTTAGTAAACGTCGGTGAAGAGTATACTTTTGCCGACGTTTTTCAAAAACGTCGGTAAAGGGTAGACCTTTACCGACGAATTTTAAAAACGTCGGCAAAAGTATACCCTTTACCGACGTTTTTAAAAAACGTGGCTAAAAAACGTGGCTAAAAGTGCAACTTGTTGTAGTGGTTATAGACCGGGTGTAGACTAGGTGTAAATAGCAACACCCTGGATGAAATGATAAGGTTGAGAAGATCGGTCTAAATCAATTACAAAAACTGAACTTGATGGCTGAAGCCAAGTATATTATTAAATGTTATATATTTATTCTATTATAACGCACCATGCAGCATGGGCATGGCCATGGATCTCTTTGAGCTTCAGGTCACTCCCTCTCCCTCTCTCTGTCACTAATCTCTCATTCTTCCTCTCTTGCTAGGATTTGTGCAGTTTCCTCTATTCCTCCTTTGCACATTAGGGTTTATGTTTTAGTTTTCTTTTTTCTTTTGAAGTGATGATTCCAGTACCCTCTGTTCTATTAAAAATGAGAAAATGGTGATTGAGAAGAATATGTTCTCTCTCTGTCTTTCTTTCTCTGATAAATGGAGGGAATCTTTTAGTTGTGATTTTTTATTTGATTTGGGTAAATGAGATAAGGAGTAAAGGAGATGCAGGATGCTGCAGTGCAGATGCATGTGATGTTTAGATGTTCTATTTGACTATTTCTATGGCACATCTTTTATTTCTTCACTTTGGAATTGATGATTACTTTTAGATTGTGGGTGCGTAGGACCACTTCTCTTTGGTTTGTTTCTGTTGTTTTGTGCTATTTACTTTCTTTGAGGATCTCTGATCTTTTTGGGGCTGTAATTTAGATGTAAGTGGTGGCAGAGTGGGGTTTTCGCTTCAAGGAGAGAAGGGAATCAGAAGATAGATGTTGGTTGGTTCACTGGTTGACTGAAACTGAAATGAACAAAACCTGTAGCATGGTTATGGAAATGCAAGAGTTGCCACAGGGTTGAATATTAGGAACTAGGAAGAGTTGATTGATATTTATAGCAATACCAAAATCTCCATTTGACGACTACCCAAACAAAGATTGTGGGATCATTCTTATAATCCACCTGTACATTGATTTTGATTTTGTCAGAACTGCCTCACCGATACACATTAAAAGCAAATTAAAACTAATTAAACTGAATGATAATATGATAGGAGATGAAATGAGCCATTCATCTTCTAATCGGCTCCAACATTAGAACAATCAATCTGATGAGATGGTCTCATCACCGTTTGATCGATGAACTTTTCTCTAATATCATTTATCTTTCACTGTATTCTACTAGTGATCTGATTCACCATTGAGGTTTAAGGGGAGATGAACAAGTCTTCTCTAATTGTCTTGATCTATGTTTAAGCTTTAACTACTTATTTCTTCTTCTCTTTTTTCATTTTGGAAACTTTATTCTTGGCCCATAATATGATGTTTATGATTATGCTGATAATGTTCATCTATAAATTATAAATACAGGTGCTCTCATTTGGATTCATATGATTAAGGAACTGTTTGGAGCATAAGGAAATAATAACGAGGTACTAATTTTTACATGATAATGTGTATTACTTCTTTAGAGTTTCTTTATTATTGTTGTAGTTTGCTTGTCAAATTATGTGCTAATTTATTGAGGATTTGCGATTTGGGTGTTGTGGCTTAAAAGTTTATTTACAAATCAGGTGTTAGTAGTAGGATTCCTTATGAAAGTTTATTTATAAATTAGTTGATGTCCAATCATTAATATGTACTTCTTTCTTCGGGTTTTTTGGGGTTTGCCCTCATTTTTTGGGAGACTTTTTTGTTTTCAGTAAACTTCTCTTATACTGTAAATTTTGGAGAAATGAATAGTCCTCATTTCAAGCAAGAAATATATTAAGTTGACATAGTTAAATATTTTGCGTCTATTTACATGGAATACATTTTTTCTTTTGTTATTGTTGATGTGAAAAAATTCTAGCAAAAGTTTAACCCCACCTAAACGAAAATCCTGGGTCCGCCTCTGGAACCGCACAGTGGAAAAAGACGATCTTGCCCCATAATGATATTGTTAGAGATGGTTTAAAATACAACCCCTTTTCAACACGGTAATGACATCGTTAGGGCACGTCCAAAGGAAAAAAAAAAAAAAACTTGTGATAAGGCATTGAGAGCGTGATCAAGTCGAGTTACCATAACAAAAAAAATAAAAAATAAAAAAGGAAATAAACATTGGTTATCCAAGTGTCTTTAATTAATTTCAATGGTAGATGATCACCTTCACCCTTATTTCTTTTCTAATTTTTGGTTAAATAGTTCGAGATTCTATATATATATTTGAAAGCTTAGAAGACACCATCGGCGCCTTCCTTTTTCAGAGGAGAATGCCAACTGCATGGGCCAAACTGCCTTTTACCAGATGAATATTCTAATGGAGAAGCTCCATGTTATATGGGCAATGAATTCCTTGGTGATCCGTGGCATCATCTACTATCACATATATCTATCTATCTATCTATCTATATAACCAAACTAATTGCGTCAACAATATTGTGGTGTTTTAAAAATATTGGTGAAAATTTTATATTATTCTATGATCAACATACATTAATAGGATTACAATAATCAGGATGGGTGATCGAATGTTTTTATCACAGATCAAGATGATCTAAATGTAAGTGAGAATTCTCCAAAGCACTTGTAGACTTGCAAGCATACAACATGAGTGGCTTAGATTCATAAATGATGATCTAAATATGCAAAATAATTTATGTTCTACAAAGTATCATTTTGAGAGCGAGACCACCAATTTAAAAAAGACAGCAGCATATTTTTCCCTTTCCCCAAAACACAGTGCGTAAAAATGTCACAACCGTCGCCACTCATTAATCCAAGTCCAAGCAGATGAAGTTAAAATGCTTACAGAGAGAGTCACTAGCTACACAGATACGTCTAAGCTTGTGACTACAAGAGGCTGAAAAGGATAATTCTAAGAAGCGTAGAATACAATGCCCACAAGTAGTTCTATATATACGTGTTAATAGATAGTGCTGTTTCTATATCTAGTATCAGAATGTCCTTCTCATTTCTCAATGCTTTGTCCTTAATTAACTAACATTCATGACCTGATGAAGTGAAAGAGATTTAAGGTTTCCCTTCACCTGAGAAAACCTTGCTAGCTTTTGTGAAGACTTTGATCAATTGATATTCTCAAGTGGAGAGTGGTGTGAAAGGAAGAGTAGAGATGGGGTCTATTGGGTTATGGATTGGAACCTTGATCATCATATGGATTAGCCGTTGGATTTATGGATGGCGAAAACGTAGATGGCATGGGCAGCTCTGTGAGACCCCGTCCCGAGTTAATCATGATTAACTCTTATTAATCACACTTATGGCTAATTAAGCATGTTTAGTCAAATTAATGAAGGCGTAGTACCAAATTGAGTTGGTTTAGCCTTAAGAGAATGAATTAAGCTTAACAAGCTTGTAAAATGGATTGTACATGGATTGGACGAGTGTTTGAACTCAAACTAGGAATTGAGGGACTTTTGTGTAAATACGTTTTTATACGTATTTCATCGAATACGGAAACTCTTGATGCCAACGTGCGTATCTTGAGGAGTACATTCACTTTCGTCAAAGACTCGAAGTCGTTTGACGAATATTGATTCAAATGACCATTCATTTGACTTGAATTGTAATTAATAAAGAATTATGGGGGCTAAATGCAATTTGGAAGCTTATATAAGCTAATCACATTTCTCTGGAATTCTTTTTCCAAAACCCTAGCCCCCATCTTCCCTCTCTTCTCTTCCTTTCTTCATTTCCTCCTCATTAAGGGTCAAGTGAAGCTTTGCCAGTGAATTTTGAAGAGGTTTCTCCTTCTTCATCTCCTTCCTTAACTTGTATTCAACTTCCTTGAAGAGTAAGCTTTGGAGAAAAGCTTCAACTAGAGGATTTTGTTTCAAACTCAAGCTAACAAAGGGTTTTCTTCCTTAAATCTTCACAAGAGGCAAGTACTTACTTGTTTTTATGCTTTGTGATGTTTATGAGTCATTAGAACTCATTTGGGCCAAGAAACCAGAAGATTGGCTTCAGAAACCTGAAGCTCGAACTGAGCTTTTGGGTGGCTATCGGTCGACCGACAGGTCGACCGACGAACCGACAAGCGAACCGACAGGTTGAAACCTGTTGTTTTTCAGAGAATTCCAGTTCTCTGGAATTCTGACCGACGTGGGTCGGTCCACCGATGTAGTGTGGTCGGTCGACCGATGGGTCGACCGATAGTGTAAAAGTAGTTCAGAATTCAGGGAATTCTGACTCGCTGGAATTCTGACCGACGCGTCGTCGGTCGACCGTTAGGAAGCCGTCGGTCGACCGATGGGCTGACCGATAGGCGAACCGACGCTGTGCAGGAAATCGTAAAAATTATTTGAATTGAGGCCTAATGTATACAGGCTGAATATTGTTAATGTATAAGCCTTCATAGGTGTAAACTCAAGTTTCCGAATACACAATTTAAATGATATTCATCAAAAATAGTACGTGTATTGGAAAATGAATGTTTCACTCATTTGCTTGGCTTAGACGTCTGATAACCATTGGTTAGTTACTACGTGAAATTGTGAATGAATTACATTGAACATGAATTGCATAATGAACTATTTCTGCTGCAGTAGATGCTTGAGGTGTTCCGGAACCTCATGGAAGTTAGTGATCTCTGATCAAGACACTGACGTATTCCATACCATTTGACAACCCTTAAATAAAGAGTGTCCATGTAGATATCAACTTAATGATATTACTGGATCCGTTATTGTTATTATTGTTAATGAATTGTTTCATTGGATTATATGATAGCTAGAACTATCATAACATGTATGTATTTGTTGAACCGTCGTGTTCATGGTACTATTGATGAATGTCACAGGCCCAGATGCCCGTGCCGGTCCTGCCGAGGCCGCGCCGCCAGCGGAGGATGCCCGCCCGATACCTCCAGGAGGTTTAATCGAGTGGATTTGATCGCTGAGAGCGAAAGAACAAATTTTGAATGTGATTAGAAGTCCCCGTATTGTATTAAATATACGGTGATTGACTTTCTTGAACGTAGATTAAATTTGTGTATTATATTTTGTCAATGTATAATTTCCGCCGTTGTATACAGTTGACAGGTGTTGTATTGATATCCCTTGTGAATTTCGTTTTAGCTTTTGTTAATTCGGAATTTACGGGAGTAAGTATGAGTTCGCGACTCGGGGTCTGTCCGAGCTAATTAAATCTCGGGGCCGGGTCGTGACATACTTATCGTAATGGTATCAGAGCATTAGGTTAAAAGACTCACAGAACTGAGTTGTGTTGGAGGACTACCGGGGCATGCCTGATTTGTGGTTCTTTAGAACACAAAATGGCTCAATGTCCAAAGAGAAGGAGAGATGATAGAGCCCCTTATCAACAGCCTAATCGGGGACAAGCAACACTTCCTGCACCTCCTCAGAGATTGGCTTTGCCTGCTCCTCCGAGACAACCACAACAGCAACCTCAACGACAAGGTCAGCAACGTCCAAATCAGAGACCACAACAGCCTAATAGGCCACAGGCAGCTGGATTGGCTTGTGCAGTCAACAGAGAACAGGCTGACGTTGCAACCAACGTGGTTGAAGGTACTATACTTGTAGATAATAGACCTGCAATAGCTTTGTTTGATCCGGGTTCTACTCATTCATTTGTAGCACCTACATTTGTCTGTGATATACAAGACCGGATAGAACAATTAGCTTATGATTTTACTGTCTCTACTCCCTTAGGAAAGAGAGTAGTTTGTGAATTGTATCTTCCCCAATGTAATGTTAAAATCGGGGAAATGTCGATGCCAGTTGATCTGGTGGTATTGACAACTATGAGTGATTTCGATGTAATATTCGGTATGGATTGGCTTGCGAAATACAGGGCTTGTTTAGACTGTTTTCACAAGATCATCACTTTCCAAGTGAATGAGACCAATGCCAGAGTACTCTTTGAAGGAGTCCAAAAGAAATATGACACCAAGCTTGTATCAGCATTAAAGGCTGAACGAATGATGCGTAGTGGTTGTGAGGGCTACATCGCATTTATTTCGGAAGAAAAGCCTGTACGGGAATTGAAGGACATTCCTGTAGTCTGTGAATTTCCAGACGTGTTCCCAAGTGAAGTACTTGGTCTACCTCCAGCAAGGGAAGTGGACTTTACAATTGAACTCGTGCCTGGTACTGCACCAATCTCGAAAGCACCATATCGAATGGCACCATCTGAATTATGTGAATTGAAGAAACAGATACAGGACTTACTTGATAAGGGTTTCATAAGACCTAGTGTCTCACCCTGGGGAGCACCTGTTCTGTTTGTGAAAAAGAAGGATGGCACCCTTCGTATGTGCATTGATTATAGGCAGATAAACCAAATGACAATTAAGAATAAATATCCTCTGCCTAGGATCGATGAGTTGTTTGATCAACTCCAAGGTGCAGCATACTTTTTCAAGATTGATCTTCGATCTGGATATCATCAGATTCGGGTTAAAGATCAGGATGTACAGAAAACTGCATTCAGGACTCGTTATGGTCACTATGAGTTCCTCGTGATGCCTTTTGGTCTAACCAATGCACCTGCAGTGTTTATGGCACTAATGAACAGGGTGTTTGCTTCATACCTAGACCAGTTTGTTGTAATCTTCATAGATGACATTCTGGTATACTCAAAGACAGAGCTGGAACATTCACATCATTTGAGGACAACTTTGCAAATACTGAGGGCAAATCAGTTGTATGCAAACCTCAAGAAGTGCGACTTCTGGTTGCAGCAGGTGGCATTTTTGGGTCATGTTATTACCAGAAAAGGGTTAGCTGTAGATACATCTAAGATTGAAGCGGTTACCAATTGGCAGAGTCCGAAGAATGTGCCTGAAGTTCGAAGCTTCTTAGGATTGGCAGGCTATTACAGGAGGTTCGTCAAGGACTTCTCAAAGATAGCGGCTCCACTAACGAAACTGACTCGAAAAGATGTTCCTTTCCAATGGGACGATGCTTGTGAGTCTAGTTTCCAGACCTTGAAGCAGAAACTCGTTTCAGCTCCCGTGTTAGCTTTACCCGAAGGAAGATGAGGATTTGAGATCTACTCAGATGCCTCGGGTGTTGGCTTTGGATGTGTATTGATGCAGCATAGAAAAGTCATTGCATACGGTTCTCGTCAGTTGAAAGAGCATGAGAAGAACTATGCTACTCACGATCTTGAGCTCGCAGCGGTTGTGTTTGCCTTGAAACAATGGAGACATTACTTGTATGGTGAAACTTTTGAAGTTCACTGTGATCACAAGAGTCTTCAGTATTTATTCACTCAAAAGGAGATTAATCTGAGGCAACGTCGTTGGCTAGAGCTGATCGGCCGCCACGGTACGTGGCGGCTTTGTAGCGGCCGCCACACTTTGTAGCGGCCGCTACGGGCCGCCACGGATGCGACGGCCGATATTTCGGCCGTGACGTGGCGGTATCCCCCGCCACGGCCGATATATCGGCCGCCACGCTACGTGGCGGCCGCTATTTCAATCCATGATCCTTCCTCATTTGTATTGTGTTGTAACTTGTACTAAGAACCAATCTTAGGCAATGTGTTAGGGATTGGACTCCTGATATTGGCTTTAATTCATGACTTTGTTATTCACAGATGATATTTGAATTGACTGCCAAGAAGCTGATAAGCTATGATCCAATTACATGTTCAAGCAATTTGAGAGAGAACTTTGTTGCTTTCATTGAAGGTCTCATATCATTTCCCATCAACATTCCAGGCACTGCTTATTACAAATGCATTCAGGTGAGTGTAAGTTATATATGCTTATGTCTCAAAGCATATTTTTGAAGAAAGGTGTATAGTTCTAAAAAAATGTCACCTTGTGGATCCTTTTAGGGGCGCAAAAACACGATGCGGGTGTTGAAGAAAATGCTAGAGGAAAGGCGTTCTTCTCCTGAGAGACGCAAGGGGGATTTCTTCGACCGTGTGATTGATGAGCTGCAGAAAGATCGAAGCATGCTAACGGAGGCGATTGCTCTTGATTTGATTTTTGTTTTGCTCTTTGCCAGCTATGAGACAACTTCCTTGGCCTTAACTATGGCTATCAAATATCTTACGGAGCACCCACAAGTGCTTGACAAATTAACTGTATGTACTCTCTGCCTTTTTGTTCTTATAGTACTTTTTCCTCATATGCACAAAGAAGAAAAGGAAGTATTCGGATTGAGTGGTGTATCATTTACCAGGAGGAGCAAGAGGGAATTTTGAAAAGGAAGGAAAACCCAGATGATGGAATCACCTGGGAGGAATATAAATCTATGACTTTCACTTCACAGGTTCGACTCATGAAATTACAAGCAACTTTTTATTTCAGTTTTAATTAGACATTATGTCCATGCAATTGGATTGAACTTATTATTTCCGATAAGTGCAGGTTATAAATGAAACTGTTAGGCTGTCCAATATTGCACCAGGGATTTTCAGGAAAGCTATGAAGGATTTCAAGATCAAAGGTAACTAACTACAAGTAGTAACCGTTTTTGACTTCTCATTTTTGGAAACAATACCATACTCGGATTTTAGTTGCGTGTCGCTAATGGCAGCTAAAATCTGATTCAACCTGTGTATGGTCCAACTTTGCAGCATACTTCTCTGCAGGGTGGTCTCCATACAAGTTAAAACAGATTTTTGTTGACATGAATACTATACAATAGGACAGTATATAATACTTCACCTCTCTCCTTCCTTGTACAGGTTTAAATGAATGAACATGCCATTGAAAACCATAGCAAATAAATTAACCAAGTTATTGATGCCCTTGGTGTTGTTTAGTACTGGTAATTTTGTAGATCTTAGAAGTAATCTGTATTTAACTCAGGTCCATTGCGCAGGATATACTATTCCGTCGGGTTGGGCCATAATGGTGTGTCCCCCAGCTGTCCACCTTAACCCTGACATGTACGAGGACCCACTTGCATTCAATCCATGGCGATGGGAGGTGAGCCACTGTAGTTAATAATTGTTGTTTAAATGTTAATTGTAGAAAATCTAGTGCAAGGTTTACCCAAGACCAATCACATTTGCTCTTTCTAATTGGGGTGATTTTCCTAAGAAAATGCTTTTGATGTTATTCAATAATCTTTATTGGATGATTTTGGCTACTGCACAGGGAGTGAATACAAATGGGGGGTCTAAGAATTTCATGGCTTTTGGTGGGGGCATGAGGTTTTGCGTTGGAGCAGATTTCAGCAAGCTACAGATGATGGTGTTTCTCCATCATTTAGTTACCAAGTACAGGTAAAACAGTCACACACAAATCTTTTCTGGTCGTGGCTTAAAACACCTTTAACAGTTACAGGACTCACCATTCCATGACAACAACCCGTTTCACCTAGTTAAATTTCAACTTGAGAAGTTATAATGGGGCCAAAATTTGCAAAAGATCACACTGAACATAGGTCTAAAATCACATGGCTGGTTAAATGAGTTGTCTATGTTCCAAATTCGACAAAAGAACTGACCATTTGCCAAAGTCAGTATGTTGGTTGGCTAGAATGGCATTGGCCACGTCCACCCAAATTATCACCATGAACTCGACCTGAAGCGGCCCCTTGCACCATTGGCAGTGGCTATCTCCTTATGTATATATCTGAAGGTTTTTTTTTTTAGGACCCACTAGAATGAATTACTAGTTCTAATTTAACCAATCAATGCAGCGGAAATAAACCAATCAGACAATATAGAACTAGCTATCTACCAATCACACACCACAAGAAGGCAAACACGAATTTTACCGTGGAAACCCTTTCCGGGAGAAAAACCACGAACCAGAAATCAAGAGTTCACGAACAGTTTACAAGATATACTCACAAGCTCCTGTACCTCAGTCTGTACCTCGACCTCAGGACTGTAGTTGTTCTTGCACAGAATCCACTAACACGACTTCCACCATGCACCGTTCTCCTTACTTGATCTCCTCGCACCTTGTCCACCAAGATGATCAATCTTCTACAAGAGAGTAGAAGCAACAAAACCTTCTAGAGTAGTCCTTCAGAACAATCTCTCAATGGCTCTAGAGAAACAAGGAATCTCTCTTAGGATATCTCTAATCTCAGATCAAGAGAGAATTAACTTCTTGTGTGTCTTCTTTGGGTTGAGAGAAACACCCAATTTATAGGCCCAAATTCGTGCATAAGTATTCTACTTAGACTCCAATCAGAATAGCACTTAGCATCAAACACTATCATAGAGTCCGGATCAGACTCTTCTTTCCCGTCCAAGCTCGCTATAGCGAGCATGAGTCTCGCTATAGCGAGACATCATACTGTCATGGGCGACGCAGCATACAACTTTTGACTGTCATGTTGCCTTGATGAAACAGCAGACAACTTCTTACTGTTATGATGACTTTTAGCCTAACAATCTCCCCCTTTTGGCAATTCTTGGACAAAATCCCCTAGAAAAATACAATTTGATCTACCCAAAAGTAAAACCCAAAATACATTAAATTTTAAAAGAAAAAAAATTCAGTACTGTAGATCTTGTATTGCCTTTGCTTGCTTGAACTTTCAGATCTTGAATTGCCTTGGCTTGTAAAGCTCCCCCTAGCTCCATTCTTCTCCCCCTATTTTTGTCCATAATTGACAAACAAATATTATCATGCAGCTTCTGTCAACTTGGATGCAGTAGCTCCCCTTCAATATTGACTCCCCCTCAGAAAGATCTTCGTATCAGCATTGGGGTGGGGGCTTGATCTTGCAGATCAGGGGTGATGAAGCTTAGGCACACACACTTGTAAATTTAAATATTTCAGCAAAGTGTGTACCAATACAGAAGAGAGGTCTTCTTTCTGTTGGGCTTAGTAGGTCCAGACCAAGTAGGTCCATGGACATGGGTATTTTGGTAATTGTACCGGGACTTTCTTATTGACTAAGATAGGGTTTCTTAGGGGGTAAGAAAGAGAACATTATATATATGATGTAATGTGTAACCCATGAGAGACAGACAGACAGATAGACAGAAGAGTGAACCTAAAGGAGAGTCGAGTTTTCTTTCCCGTGGACGTAGGCAAGATTGCCGAACCACGTAATTCTCTTGTGTGTGATTGTTTGTCTTGTGTGGTTGTTTGTTCGTTCGATCGCATTGACTCACGTTTCCGCATACACGCGCACAACACTTTCTTGACCCAGACAGCTTTGGTATTCATATTGTTCTTTTTCAGCTCAGCCTTCTGTGTTTTCCATTGCTTTTGATTCAGTAAACTTTGCAGCTTATCGCAATGGGGTCGAATGTGTCCTTTAATTCCACAATGATGACAAGTGGGGATTCGTTCATGACGTAACACATTCTGCTTCTTTGGAGCTTTCTTTGCAACACTAACAATCGGATTAGTAATAACTGAATTTTTAACAAAATAATTTTTACCTTTGGCATTTGAAGTGGATGCTCCATCATTGTAGCCAATACCATGCTTATCAGTGTTTGCCTTTTGACTGCACAGGATGTCATATAATTTTCTCGATCCAGTGTTCATCCTATTCAATGAAGCTTTAGCAGTGTCTAACTCAGATAGAACCATCTTGAGTTTTCCATTCAGATCAGAATTCTCTGCTTTCAAAGTCTTCATATCAGAATCAAGTAAGTCACACTTTTGTGATTCTGCAGTGAATCTGTCAGCCAACTTGTTATTTTCATCCTCCAATTTTTGTACTTTAGCAAGTGAATCTGCAAGTTCAGCTTTCAAGGAGGAATTCTGCTCTTCAGACATTTGCCAATTAATAGCAACTTTTTCATTCACTTTAACCATCTTCATGGTTTTCTTGAAAAGTGTTTCATATTCAGCTTTCCAATCTGGTACTTCCTCTGACTCAGTATCTTGATCAGTCTCAGCTTCAGAAGAAACATGGGAAGCAACAGAACTAGAAGTTGCCATAAAAGCAATAAACTTCCCCTTGCCAGTGTCAGACTTGTCAGACTCAGGATGTTCATCATTCTCATCAGAAGTGTCATCTTCCCAAGTAGTATTCAAGGCCTTCTTTTGAGATTTTTTGTTTCCGCAATCATTAGCAATGTGTCCATAGCCTTGACACTCATAACATTGAATCCCTTTAAAAGATTTCTTCTTTCCAGAATTTTTAGGGATCTTCACATTGGTTTTCTGTCCCTTCATAAAAAGCTGAAATTGCTTCATGAATTGTACAGCAACTTGGGGATCAATTTCCTCTGAATCTGAATCTGAATCGCTTGCAGCTTTCTTATATGATTCATTGGATGCTTTCTTGAATGATTCCTTAAATGCTTTTAAAGCAATACCTTGAGATTTTGTCGTCCCATTAGACCTAAGGTTTGCTTCAAAAGTTTGTAGGTTGCCAACCAACTCATCAACTTTGAGCGTATTCAGATTTTTATTTTCCTCTATGGCCACAACCTTTCCATCAAACCTTTCTGGGAGAGACCTCAAAATCTTTTTAACAATTCTGTTTTCAGGAATTGGTTCTCTTAAAGTAAAGGTATCATTCACAATTGCATTCAGCTTCGAATTGAAATCATCAAAAGTTTCATCATCTTCCATCTTTATGGTTTCGAAGGCTGTATACAATTTCTGAAGTTTCGACTGTTTGACAGTGTCAGTCCCTTCATGCACAGTTTGTAGAATATCCCAAGCTTCTTTTGCAGTAGTGCATGTAGAAATTCTACGAAACCCAGACATATTAACTCCATTATAAATAGCATTCAAGGCCCTAGAGTTACAAGTGGCAGCCAACTCTTCTTCCTTAGTCCACTTATCTTCAGGTTTGGGATCAGTTACCCCATCAGCAGTAATAGTGGGCAAGGAATAGCAATTCTCAATAGATTTTCAAACTTTCAGATCTATGGCTCTCAAGAAGGCAGTCATCCTGGCTTTCCAATAAGCATAATTGCTACCATCCAACAGAGGAGGCTTATTGGTTGAAGTGCATTCGCGGTAGATATCCATTCTAGCAATTATGGATCAACACAATAAAATAGTGTAACCCGCTCTGATACCACGTGAAGGTTTTTTTTTTTAGGACCCACTAGAATGAATTACTAGTTCTAATTTAACCAATCAATGTAGCGGAAATAAACCAATCAGACAATATAGAACTAGCTATCTACCAATCACACACCACAAGAAGGCAGACACAAATTTTACCGTGGAAACCCTTTCCGGGAGAAAAACCACGAACCAGAAATTAAGAGTTCACGAATAGTTTACAAGATATACTCACAAGCTCTTGTACCTCAGTCTGTACCTCGACCTCAGGACTGTAGTTGTTCTTGCACAGAATCCACTAACACGACTTCCACCGTGCACTGTTCTCCTTACTTGATCTCCTCGCACCTTGTCCACCAAGAAGATCAATCTTCTACAAGAGAGTAGAAGCAACAAAACCTTCTAGAGCAGTCCTTCAGAATAATCTCTCAATGGCTCTAGAGAAACAAGGAATCTCTCTTAGGATATCTCTAATCTCAGATCAAGAGAGAATTAACTTCTTGTGTGTCTTGTGTGTCTTCTTTGGGTTGAGAGAAACACCCAATTTATAGGCCCAAATTCGTGCATAAGTATTCTACTTAGACTCCAATCAGAATAGCACTTAGCATCAAACACTATTATAGAGTCCGGATCAGACTCTTCTTTCCCGTCCAAGCTCGCTATAGCGAGCATGAGTCTCGCTATAGCGAGACATCATACTGTCATGGGCGACGCAGCAGACAACTTTTGACTGTCATGTTGCCTTGATGAAACAACAGACAACTTCTTACTGTTATGATGACTTTTAGCCTAACAATAGCTATACTCAATCAAAACCGCCATTTTTCTTCCTGTTCTCACTTTGACTAATATTAAAATTGCAGGTGGTCGTTGGTGAAGGGAGGAGATATTGTCCGAACCCCTGGTTTAACATTTCCAAATGGCCTTCACATCCGGCTCTTTCCAAAGAACAAATGAAGATAACTAGCAAAGTAGCAATTACATATTGCTTCCTTGACAAAAATTAACATAGTAATTTAATAAGGACAAAAGCCCACTCACATGAAGGGGTTTTGTAGCAATATCATATCCATGGAAACCTGATTCATGTTTATAAATACTAGTGGGTAGGTACGTGCGATGCACGTAATGCTCATTCCAATGTCATCAAATATTAAGATCATGTTTTAGCTATAGTAACATAGATACATTATCATATGCTTGTATTCTAGGTTCACAATAAGCATGTAAAAAAAAAAGTTACATTGACTGCCCTAGGAACATATCTAAATGGAAAATGCTAATTCGAAGGTGATTAAATCAAATGAACAGATGAAAGAAATAAAATAATAATGAATCATGCAATACATCAAAGATGATTGATCAATATAATCTCAAAAATGAAATTATATATAGCCACAAATGACTTTCAGGATTAATTGCATGTTGTGTTGGACAACTTAAATATCTATAGCATAAGGTTTTTTCCCTTTCTTTTTAGGGGATGGTGATGGTAAAAACAATTAAGCAATTTATATAAGAGAAGAGAATAAGAGATAATTTAAAATCCAAACTCTCAATTCTATCTCTAAAATCTAACAGAATTTTACACAATAATTTGAGCACGTGGCCTCTACTATGCATATTATTGTCATAAATTAAATTCTCATCAATTTATGAGTTTTACATTGTATTAAAATTAATTTTAAAATTTTATTCATACATTTAGAAAAACTTATCTCGCATAGTAGCACCATCTGAAAAATCCCCAACTCCAAGTCTCCTCTAATCCTCTCAAATCTAAGATCACTTGCTCCAACGAAAAATGAATAGATCATGATAAGTGCACAGCCATATACAAGAATCCCATGTGTACAACAATTGAACTCATCAACAAAAAAGGTACATACTTGTTAGTCTTGCGCATTGTATTTTTCCATAACTTTCCATAATATTTTTTCTTCGATTTTATAGTAACAAAATCACAAAGTACAAAGTAGCATCCGAGAAAAGAAAATGAATGAGGAAACATGGTACTTACTTCATCTGTCATGGCTTTCCACTTCTGAACCCCGTTCTTTGCAACCATCTGTTTACAAATGAAAGAGAAGGATTTAACCACCATAGTTTCATGACAATTGATAGCAATGTGAATGGAACCCATCAAAAGGAATGAATGGTGAATGTTAGATGTCTTATAGTTAAAACACTTTTTTAATCTTGATTAGCCTCTTTATATTGTTTGCCCAAGTCATCCCTGCCATAAAACCCTCATTTAAGTGAAGGAATATAAATTGCTCATAAACCATCAATTCAAATGACACAAATTTTAATGAGAAACACGATAGAAGATAGAACTATTGGGTGTACATGAGAAACAATTTGATGATATCTTCTTGACAATAAGTCCTTTGACTCCTTTGGATTTGCCTGGAAATAGAAAAGTCAACCTGTTAAGAGGCCACCCGAACCCATTAATATCATGTGGGTTCGTGTTGTGTTAACAGGTCGTGTGGCATTTTGACAGGACTACTTGCAGTGACTCCACATTCTGAGACACTTTCACTGTTTCAAACATGTACAGTGTAAAGCGGACTCAAGTTTGGATATTGAAAAGAGAGTGTGATGTGATTTACATCAAAGCAACTAAAAATAATGGATCCTATATAATATATCAGGCGTTCAAATAAGTACAGAATGAAATGAAGTATAATGAATTTTCATGTGATTAGTACTACTTACAACAAGGAAATTTTCATTAAATACTTACAGACGACTTGTAAAATATATGTGACCTGTCATGAAATAAATTAAGAGTCAAATAAACTTGAGCAGAATTAATTGAATCATAGTGAAATAGTACCGTGATTTCTAATTATAAATACAGTAAGGAATGAGATTTTAAGGAAAGTTGTAACTTTAGTTAGCATGAGTTAATTAATTTCTAACTTTGTCTCTTATTGGAAATTCCTCATACTCGGAAATCTGAGTAGTACAACTATTATCTCCCAACATAAAGGGCATATTTGTGTAGCCCATTTCCATGGAAAAGGGGGCAGTTTTCTGCAGAAAAGTAACTTTTCATATGTTTGGTGCAGTTTTTTTCCATGGAATTACTTTACTGCCAACTCAGCTTTTTCCTTCCTCACTGTGGAAATGGACTTCCCATGGGGGGGTATGGGAAGTCTGTTTCCTCGGAAAACTTGCCCCAAGTATATAGGCTCTCTTCCACGCCTCTTCCTCACACTATTCATCGAAACGGCTGGGATACAAGCTCTGGCGAAAAAAGGGGTTCTTCTTCCATCTCCATCTCTCTCTGCTGGGATACACAAACGTGCACTATAAGTTCTTTTCCTACCCAGTTCCCATCCAAAACCTGGGGGATGCCATAGCGGTCCATGATGTCAAAGGTGCAATGGGGGAGATCTGGCGAAGGGGCTGGGGTTGGAGGAGAGGCATGCCCAGCAAAAGAACTTGACGGCGGAGACCTGGCGATGCTTTCGCAGAGGGCCTTCACCCTCGGGGCAGATGCGATGGGAAGGGCTGGAATCTCTGGAAAGAGGGTATGGCCTGGAGCTGGACCACGGTAGACGAGGAGGAAGGGTGCTCTTGGATGATGATTGGTTTGGATTTGGAAGGGAAGAGAGAGCCAGAAAAAATGGGTTTGTCACTTTTCCACCGTCCACACTCTGCCTGGCCACCTCCCCCCATCTCTCTTTTCCACCGTCCCTGCAGGCATGGAAAATGGGTTTTTCCAATTCCATTGGAGAACGATGAGCTATTAGGGTTTTGGATCACACAGAGATATCATCATTGCACAACTTGAGGTAGGCCATTCTCTGCATGTGTCCGATTAGATTGTGCGCCATTCTTTGCATCTGTCTGATTAGATTGTTAATTGGATTTGCTAGATGTCTACTTGAATTTGATTTGTTTATTAAATTTGATTTTGCTTTGTTAATTGAATTGCTAGATGTCTACTGAATTTAATTTTGATTTGTTGTCCAGCGAAATGGTTTGACTTGTGTTTGATAATTTGAGTATCGGTGAAGAGTTCACAATTGCACCAAACATGAAAAATACCATTTCACCGAAGAAAGCAATTCTACACCAAACATGGATTACCAACTTCCTTGGAACTCCTTTTCTACAGAATTTAATTACCACTGATTTTGCTGATGTGGCAATTTCCACTTTCCACAGAAAGCACCCTTACACAAACGTGCCCAAAAGGAATTTGAAGTCTCCAACAAGTGCATTATTTCCATATACTCCTGTTTTTATATTATGTTAGGAATTAAGGAAAATAAATAATAGAAAGCAATAAAAACATGACCTTAAAATGCACTTTCAATAGTTGGCAAGTCAGATATAAAGCCCCAACACATTTAGGACCTTTCCACTGCAGAACGCTAGCGAAGTGGGAAGGTGTTAATGAAGACAAAAGCACAATTCCATATGCTTAAAGAAATTAAAGTTATCATAAAAAAAAATGACAAGCGGCAGTGACAAAGAATTTATAGGTGTATAGGATCGGACACACACTCAAGCATAAATTGTATTGCATTTTTGAACATCGAAAATGTTATTCTAATTGTCTAATTTTGTAGAATTCCACTAATCAGAAAGACATATAATTCTAATAATTTAAAAGGAGAATAAGGCTTCCTATAATGATTGGCAATATGTAGAACTCCTTGAAAAAAAATTTAATTCATCCAAATACCCTAATAAGGCTTCAAAAATTCCAAACTTTGAAGCATCCCATAATTTGGAGACTGCAATTCAAGGAAACATGGGATGGCAAGTATTCAAAATTCCAAAACATGGTGCATTCAAAATTCATAATAAGCTTATCCAATGACACCATTCAAACTATTGACTAAATATACTTTGTCAGTCTAAATTAGCAACAAAAGGAAATTATAGCCATTCTTTCCTGGTCACCCATTTTAAAGGACTGAAAACTGTACAAACACTTGAAAAAACCTTGGCGAAGCTAGGAATCAAGATGGAATGGGCCAAAATGTGGAAAATAACACTTGTTTTATAAGGAAAAGGAGAATTGGTAATTCTAACTATACTGAAGCATGTACATTTAGAAAACATTAACTCGCATAGTAGCACCATCTAACAAACCCCCGTCCAAGTCTCCTCTAATCCTCTCAAATCTAAGATCACTTGCTCCCGCGAAAAATGAATAGATCATGATAAGTGCAGCCATATACAAGAATCCCAAGTGTACAACAATTGAACTCATCAACACAAAGGTACGTACTCGTTAGTTTTGAGTATTGTATTTTTCCACAACTTTTTTATACTCTGCATTGGGTTATAAGCACCTATCCAAGTAAGGTTTCTTTTTTCTTGGATTTTATGGTAACAAAATGAAAACATGTCAGCAGCCTAATGACAAAGTAGCGTCTGAGAAAAAGAAAATAAATGAGGAAACGTGGTGCTTACTTCATCTACCATGGATTTCCACTTCTGAACCCCATTCTTTGCAACCATTTGTTTACAAATCAAAGAGAAGATTTAACCACCATAGTTTCATGACAATTGATAGTGTCATGGATTTCCGCTTCTGAACCTAGTTATTTGCAACCATTTGTTTACAAATCAAAGAGAAGATTTAACCACCATAGTTTCATGACAATTAATAGCAATGTGAATGGAACCCATCAAAAGGAATGAACGGTGAATGTTAGATGTCTTACAGTTAAAACACTTTTTTAATATAGATTAGCCTCTTTATATTCTTTGCTCAAGTCATCCCTGCCATAAAGCACTCATTTAAGTAAAGGCATATAAATTGCTCATAAACCATCAATTCAAATGACACAAATTTTAATTGCATTTAATCCATAATTAAACAGTATTTAAATTGCATTCATATCAATAGAACTGTGTCACTTCAATAAGCAATTGATGAATTAAAATCAATCATCTATATTGATAACAAAATTAAAGAAAAAAATTGAAATAGATAGGGAGTTGTACACATGAAAAGAAAGAAGGCAATTGGAGCACGTTTGGATATGTTTAGTAGCTAGGGGTGCACGGCGGGCGGCTTGGGCGGTTATTGGGCGGTTTAGGCAGTTTTGTTTTATGGCGGTTTGTAAAAAATAGAAACCGTAACTGCCCAAAGTATAGGCGGTTTGGGCGGTTTTTTTAGCGGGCGACTTGGGCGGTATGTTGGGCGGTTTGGTATTTGTACCTATCTCTCTCTTTTTTTATTTCTAATAGAATGTAACTAAAGTTTCAAAGTACTTAACATAAATAATAAAAATTAAACATGATTTTTAATAAAAGTCAATAATCAGTAATAAAAAAAATTTCAACTAATTATATCAATATAAAATTAAAGTCCAAAGGCATCACCAAAATAAAAAAATACGATCACTTATAATCTAACGTCCAAAAGTCAAAAACCTAACAAAGAAACATCTAAATTCGAAAATTCAATGTCTAAATTTCAATAAATAAACCTCCAAATTTCAAAATTCAATGTCCAAATGCTAAAAGAAATTCAAAATCTAAACTTCAAGTTCGTAAAGATCGATATATAATTTGAAGCAATCCTGCAATAAAAAAAAATCATAGTTAGAATAATAATTGATAAAAGATAATAAACATCAATGTTTAGTTTAGTGATAAAATTGTAAGGTTGTCAAACTTTCATACAATATAATCTAGACTTGTATTGGATTGCACTAGGATTTGGAGTAGAAGTGTTATCCATAAAGAATAGATGAAGAGTTTTTTTTTTTTTTTTTTTTTTAATAATGAGCGGGCGGGGCGGTTTGAAACCGCCCACTCAAATGTCAAACCGTAACCGCCCGCTCATCAGTACGGATTGAAACCGCCCGCCCGCCTAAAGGCGGTTTTGACGTATATCCACTTTTAGCGGGGCGGGGCGGGGCGGGCGGGTTGGCGGGTTACGGTTATTTTTGTGCAGCCCTAATGTTTAGATCATTCACCTTGTTTTCCTTCTTATCCTTCTTTGCCTTAGGCTTAGATGATGCCACCTTCTTCCTGGCATTTAGAAATGAAACAGGTAAGCAAAAGAGGGAGAACATAAGAATGAGATTGACACCTTGAAATAAGACACCAAAAAAAAATGCATTGTGAAGAAATGTACCTCTTTAAGAAAAAAAAATGACAGTACCCACTTATTTCTTCTCTTAACTAATTCAACCTAATTCACTTATTGTTGAAAAGGGGCCTTCAGTCATCATAGTAAAATTAAAAAACCACATGGTAAACAACCCTTTCATTGCCATGGAAAGATGGAAAGAGAGTGATGAAATTGAAGAAAACACAACATCTCTTTCCTTTCATCAGTATCACGAAGACCCCAGAAACTTGAAAAGAAAGAAAAGCCAAATAGGTTTGAATAAAGGGTTGGGGGAGAATGCAATCCTATATTATAGAGAAGTGTGGGTGATTTTTTTTTTTTTTTACTTTTTTGCCCAGTAGCTAAAGCATGTTGACATTGGTCACTTCATGCTCTACTCTCCACCTTCCAACCAACATTATTAATAAGGAGGGATTCAAAAGTCCCTTAGTACAATGCCGAAGCAATAGTATCAGGAATCAGGATTCCTTTTCTTGGCCTCCACGTTCTTATGCCTGTTGGCCTCTCTTGATGCTACTATAATGCACTTTCCATCTACACATTTCCCCAATGAAAATAACCCCTCTTCACCTACCCTAGTAAAACAAGAGGAGAAATCAACTGGGGAGGTTTGTTTTGGATCAGAGATCTCTTTCCTTCAGTACATAAAAATTAAAATGGCTTCTCAAAGTTTCTAACCTTGTGTAAAGTATTCAACATATATAGCATCACATGCTTTCTTACTTTTCCCTTCTCCTTCCGTTGCTGAACACTGAACAAACCATGGCTCAAAAACAGAAAAGAGATCATTAAATTGAAGGAAATTAAAGAACCCATAAGAAGCTGGCAAATTAAAATCAACATAATCCATAATCCATAAGAAATTGAATAAAAACGACCTAAAAATTTGTTCAAGATTGATGAAAGAAGCAAATTAAGAAACCTAATTAGACCCTAAACAAATGTAAACAAATAATATCTAATAGCAAAACAAAGCACAGAAAAATAAAAAAATGCAAAACCCCAACGCTATACAACCTAAAGATGATTCAGCATATTCAATTTATAAGAAGTAGTCACATATACACTATATGAAGAAAAAAAATGATACAGGAAAGAAAACAGAGAAAAGAAAAGGAGAGGACATAGGAGAAAAAGAGGGAAGAAGAAGGAGAAGCACCTTAGGGCTGAAAGAGGTGACGGCTCCGGCGGTGGACCGAAGAGAGAGGAAAGAAACAGAATGAAAGAAAAAGAAAGACAGAAACAGAAACGAATGAAAATAGAGAAAAAATAGTAGCAGAGAGGAAGAGAAAGAGTGAATAAAGAAAGAAAGAAAAGAGAGATGGGTGGCCAGGTGGGATATGGGGATCATCCCATGTGTGAAGAGAGGAGCAGAAAAGGACAAACAAAAGAGTGGGACAGACAGAAATAGAAACTAATGAAAACAGAGAAAGAATGGTAGCAGAGAGGAAGAGAAAAGAGGAAGAGAAAGAGTGAATAAAGAAAGAAAGATAAGAGAGATGGGTGGCCAGGTGGGCGATGGAGATCATCCCACGTGTGAAGAGAGGAGCAGAAAAGGACAAATAAAAGAGTGGGAGAAACTGCTCTTTTTATTATATGGTATAGATATAGATATAGATATAGATATGTATTTACAGAGGCTTGAGAACCTAAGCTTAGCTGGATCTTCTGAATGTCGTCATATCTAAAAATCCCAAATACAAAATGGGGGGAACTATCTAAACTCCCACATAGAAAATGGAGTTTTTTCAAAAATCCTAGTTCCTCCCCTGCTTGGAGATACCATGGCCCTAAATCTCAACTTTACATAGGGTCAAATAGTTTAATTCAAGAACGGCTCCTTGCACCATTGGTGAGGAACGTCAGCTCTTGCGTGGTTGCCCAGGATTCGAATCATGGGTACGTCACATCTTCCCACTTGTATGGGCTTTCTTCTCGCTTGTGCGGGTCTCCTTTCCATTTGAGTGTGCTACTTTTCCGTATATATGCGGGCTCTCTCTTGTATCTCAGCCCCCTGGCTAGCGTAAAAAAAAAAAATAATAACAGTTCAATTCAAATCATTTTGAATTACACACCTCTTGTTTCAAACACGGTCAGAGACTCACGGTAGTATCATTCCAATTTAATTGATATACACCGCCTTCTATAAGGTATTAGAAAATGTAGCCCTTGAAGGAAAATTTGAAACATTGCTAGCTCATTATAAAGTGTGTGTGAGCGACTTGGATCAAATAAACATGGAGACATATACAGCCTTTTATAATGTATAGAAAATGTGGCTGTTGGAGGAAAATTTTAGACATTTTCAATTCATTGTAAAGTGTGTGTGTGTGTGTCTGTGTCCACAGTTTGGATCAAACAGATAGGGCAATATAGGATCAAGGTTGGAAAAGCTGTGACCCGGACTTGACTCATCTAGCTCTAAAAGATTTACTGGAAGAGTCAACGTGACAACTTGGGAGAGTCATTTTTCTTTAAAAATAAAATTAAGAAATAGATCAAATTCTTATGAAATTAAAATATACATGTATTATCATGTATTAGTCTAATATATTCAAATTACTAATTTTATATGTCCAATAAAAATACTATAGTAAGAAAAGTTAAAGGAAAAAAGCTCTTGCACATTAAATAACTTTAAATCCAAGTACATTGAATGTAAAATATCAAGTTTAAGTCTAAAACTGCATTTCAATCGATCATTCTTAAATTGCCAATTCCAAATCTCAAGCATTAATTACTTTAAAAAAATTTAAAAAAATAATTATTTAAATTAAAATCTACTTATACAATGGTGCAAAATGCATACAATGTATCAAAACAAGGTGACTCTGCCTATTTTCCTCTATATTTGACTCAAGTCTTCTGTCAAAATGAAGTGATTTGATGGAGTCAAGAGTCAAGTCGCCAAGCTTTCCTAACATGCATGGGGTTATATTAGATTAGACCTTATTATAGCACCATAGTTTTTGTAACATAGGATTACTGGTCCTTAGATTTAAACATCTTCATCTAATTGGTAGACTGCAGATGGACAGTTGACAGTAGGGCTGCTGTCAAAAGGGTTAGGACCGGGCCAAGCCGGGGTAAGCCCTTACCCCCACTCTCACCTATGTGGACCAGGCTTAAGTGAGGAAATATGGGGTCTAAGAATTTCATGACTTTTGTTGGGGGTATGAGGTTTTGCGTTGGGGCAGATTTCAGCAAGCTACAGATGACAGTGTTTCTTCATCTCTTAGTTACCACTTACCAAGTACAGGTAAAGCACTCCCACACTTATTTTTGGGTTGTGGCTCAATGCCCTATGAATGCATGGATCTCATTTCTCATGGTTCAATTTTTTATTTTCTCATTTCTTATGGTTCAATTTTTTATTTTTTTTTATGACGTGGGTATCCCGGTAGTATGTTTACCTGACTGGACCGTTCAACCGAAGGAAGCTATTTAATGGGGCCAAGATTTGCCAAATATCACATTGAACAGGCTTCTAAAATCAAATGTGTGGCCAGATGAGAACTTGGCAATGGTCCAAACTCAACTACAGAACAGACTACTTATCAGTGGTTAGGATTAGGGGTGCAACTTGCGCAGGGCTCAACCAAAACCCGGTTGAGCAAAAGTCTACGTTCAGATTGGGTATATTTTGATTTGGGTTGGCTCCGGGCTGAATTTATAACCTGATTTGAATTTCAGTCGGGTTCGGGTTAGGTTGAATTAGGTTTCAGGTAGGATTAGACCAACATATAATCTGAACTAGAGTTCAACTTTGCAAATTCAAGTTGAAGTTTTGTTTAGAAAGGTCCTCCTGGAATTCAGATTGAGTGCAGGTAGGGTCAAGTCGGGTGGACAATTGGTTCGGGTTGGTCATTCTAGATCATTGACAATGCCTGCAATTTGAGCAATTTAGTCTTAAATATGCACGACTAAGAACTAGAAACCATTGGCAATTAAGTCTTAAAAAGCTGAAATAATCAGCATGTACCTTAGCTTAGATCTGACCCAGTGGAGGCCCTCTAACATGATAATTCGCAGTTTGCCACGTTGACACAATCATCACCGTGAACTCGACCAAAGTGGTCTTGCAACTTTTTTTTTTTAGCTTAGTTGGCCTAGTGGCCACGAGATATGAAATAAAGCTACCCTCCCGGGGATCGATTGTGGAGGGAGCCGTGTGAGCCGGTCTGCTGTCCACAGTAACAACTTTATGATTGATGATCTGTTTGCACCTATAAAGTCACCTTAGTAGTGGCTATCTCCATGTATATTGTTCATACTCAACCAAAAGCTTTCATTTTCTTCTGTTCTTACTGTTACTAACATTAAAATGGCAGGTGGTCGGTCGGTGGTGAAAGGAGGAGAGATTGTCCGGAACCCTGGTTTAGTACTTCCAAATCCGGCTCTTTCCAAAGAACAAATGAAGATCACTAGCAATAAAATATTGCATGTTTGACATGTATTTTAGTAATTTGAATAGGTCGGTTGCAATTATTGGATGGTTCATCTTGTAGTCCCTACTCCAGATTTATGATACGATCTACATATCCCTTGTTTCATTGATTGATATGCATTCAGGTGGACTCCTTATGCAAAGTCCATAACTACATAAGATTTGCAGTAGCATTCCTTTCTTTTAATATTAAGCCAAAACTTTGTTAAATCTATTTTGGATTTGACCATAATAACAGTATGTTTCTCTTATAACTATAGTTGATTAAGAGTGATAGGGGCTTATATATCACATTAGAAAGAAAATTCTCTAAAAAAACCATGTGATTTGACATCATCGTCGTCATCATGTGTTTTATTAGTCATAACTATGTCAGTGTAAATAGTTTCTCTCAACTAAATTTGATGACATAATGGCACGACATCTGAGCCAAACAAAATAATGAATGCTAAACTGGAGGTTCTAGGTTTTACTTGTAAGGAAATTTCTAAAAACAATGCCCAACTTTAAAAATGCCTTTTTTTTCTTCCCTTTTTTTTTTTTTGTCATGAGGCCATGTTGAGTCAATTTAACATTTTCACACACACACACTACCTCCCATGAATAGTATAAGTCCAAATTTGACACTCATCCAATTTTTCCTCACCGTTTGAGTAAAATCATGATAAAATGATATCTCAAAACCATTAAGTTTTAGGGCAATTGATCAAAAGGTTATGATGATCTTTTGGACTCAAGATTTTGCATATAGGTAGACTGCACATAGGTCTTTCCATCCAATATACTTCTATGATCATCATACATCCCAGTGGGCCCAACTAAGAGGGGCGTTTTTTTCTTAAAAAACGTCAGGTGCTGTGTAGCTCTCCCCTTACTTATATTCAACTTCGAGGTTTACTTATATCCTTGGACATTGGGCCAACCAAACCTTATATTCAACATCAAGACTTACTTAGATCCAAACATAATTATATTCTAATTCAAACTTGATTTTAATGTAGACCACATAACTCAAATTAAAATGAATGCAAATATTTTACACAAATATCATTTTCTCAGTTTTTTTAAAGTTTAGTTTTTATTCAAACTCAAGCCCACTTTTGTTTATATCATATAACTAAAATTAAAAAAGGTCAAAAGGTTATACTTAAATTAGTATTTTTTTCTCAATTTTCATAAAACCTTTATTATATTAAAATCTGACCATGCCCCATAAAATAAGGAGACATGCATTCTAAGTGGTTTATATTTTTCATAGGCAGGGTGGTCCAACCTAGAGCTTTACTTATTGACTTTGATTAATTGATTTGTTGAGGAAGAGAGAAAGAAAAGACCAATTTTAAACAAAGTGAGGTGGAGAGGCAATTTTGGAACAAACACATTGTTAGTCCTCCTAGAAAAACTCATCCCAAAGCCGCTCTTTCCTTTCTTCATTTTAAGACTCTTTGTTTCATAAGCATTTTTGGAAAAGCTACTCATATATAAAGTGAGAATTTCACCTAGACTTCTAAGTAGATGGTGAGGGAGTTTTTAATTTAACCGTCCTACAAAAGTGGGATCCTAACTACTTAAAGCGCACTCTCCTGTGAGAAAATCTTCCATCAAAAAGAGGGGTGTAACCTCTAACTAAATCGTCATGTTATAAATATCATCTCTATATGTAAGAAACTATTATCTAATTTAACTCTGGGCTCACTTTTGTCTGATCAAAGTTTTCGAAATATACATGATTCTTTTCGGTAGATGACTGTGGTCATCAAAGGCCTCAAGATTTCGTCGCTATATCAGCTCCACAAGGAGATTTTTCCGGAAACAGGTATGGAGCTTATCCTTGAAAATTTTTCTGATCATGATAATACTGAGTTGGAATGTTAGAGGGGGTTGCAAAAAAGTCCCTAATGCCACACATAAAGGACTTGGTTAAGAAGCACCAACCACACATTCTTATCATGGTACAAACAAAAATTACTTCTGATAGGGCTGCAGTCTCTATTTCAGCGCTGTCACGTTTGTTTAGCGATCATGCCCTTCAATATGGATCTGGGTTTTCTGGTGGGATATGGGTTTTTTGGGATGCACAACGGCTGTCTCTGAACACGATTGACCGATCGGACCAACATTTAACGTTCCAGGTTACCCCTTCCAATCGAACGGATCCTCCTTTCCTCTTGACGGCTGTTTATGCATCCCCTGACTGGAAACGTAGGAGAGAGCTTTGGCTTTCCCTCGCTCATTTTCACACACACCATGTTAATAGCAGTGATGCATGGCTCCTCATTGGTGATTTTAATAGTATTATAAGTCCCAATGAAAAATTTGGTGGCAGGCAGGACCCATGGGGAGCTCATAATCGTGACTTCAGAGACTTCCTAGATAATACCCAATTAATGGATTTGGGCTATGTTGGTAGCCCATACACTTGGTCCAACAAAAGGCTTATACCAGATCTTAATCTTGAGAGATTGGACCGAGGTATAGGTAATGATAGGTGGATGGAATGCTATGGGGACCACTCCATACATCATCTGCCGAGGATAGGTTCTGACCATAATCCGATCCTCCTCACGGGAGGGTTTAAGCAAACAGAAACCTGCAAACTGTTCCGGTTTGAGAATATGTGGTTAGTGCAGCCGAGCTTCCATCTGGTCATCCAATCCTCTTGGGTCCATACAGCACTCCGAACTGACTTAGGTCAAAAATTAGTGGACTTACAGGGGGCTATCTCAGGCTGGAAAAGAGGAACCTATGGCAATCCCCATGTCTCTATCGAAAAACTCCATAGGAGAATTGCCGGGATACAGAACAGTCCTCATTACACTACCTCCACTTTTCTACAAAATCTGGAGAGGGAGTTATTATATGAAGTTTCCTTAAAGAAATAACAAATTGAAATTTTCTGGTACCAGAGGTCTCGGATACAGTGGCTGATCGGCGGAGATCGTAATTCCAAATTCTTTCACCGGGTAACTAAAGATAATTTCAAACGTAAGCAAATCCACTTCCTAGTAGGGATGGATGGGTCCACCTTTACTACCCCCGAGGGACTAAGGGAACACTGCATGGCATACTTCCAGAGCCTGTACACCGAGCACCATGCAGACACTCTACCAAGCTGCACCATGCCTCTATCTCTTCCTCAGATGATATCTACTGAGGATAATGACAACATCCTGTCTATACCTGTGTGGGGAGATTTCCAGAACCACAGGATTACGCTAATCACAGCCATCAGATGAGTCTGAGCACTCTCACGTGCCAACCGCATGCCATCCACGTGGCACCAGGCTCACCCCGGCTGCCAGGACAGGAGGTCCGGCCGAAGTCAGGCAGTTCCGGACCGCTAGCGCCGAACTCGGCCACCTCGTGTGTCCATCTCGGCAGAGAGCTCCACCTCGGCTAAAAGAGCCGGGACGGAAGCCGAAGTAAGAAAGAACCTCCGCTTGCGCCCCTCGCCCCCTCCACGTCATCAAGCACGTGGAGGAGTAGGGGCGCGAGCTAGCGAGACAGATGCGACATCCAGCCGCTCGCAATCTTCGCCAGATCACTGACATGGCTGCATCCAGCGGTTGAGGTCACATCAGGGCAGGGCCCGAGGGCGGATCCGATGGTACCCCTACCGCCAAAGACGTCTAACACGATCTGGCCCAACAAGACGCGCATTAAATGCGACGTGGGCTGATCCGACGCGCATTTAATGCAGAGTGGGCTGGATTGGACCGCATTTATTGCTTCGTGGGCTGATCATGACTCCCCGGTCGAATCATGAGACCCATGCCAAGATATCGTCCAAAATATCTTCCAAATCGTCTATAAGAAGGACTGCATTTCACATGCAAGGTACGCACGATCCAACTCAGAGAGTTGTTACTCTTCCTCTCCTTCCATTGTTCCAGTTCCTTCACTGACTTTGGCATCGGAGAGCCTTGCGCCGCCCAGGCCAGGGTCCTCTGACCGTGTGTTCTTCTCTTTCAGGCTTTCGGACGGTACCCAATCATCACTATTGTTGGATAAGTCCTCTTAGGCTCCCCAGTTATTGTGGGTCATTATTTTCTGCACCTACAATTGGCGCCGTCTGTGGGGAAGTAATATCCCAACCTTCCCAAACCTTCCCAACCTTCTCAACCTCAATCTCCCAGAAGCCATGCCTCCGAAAGCTAGGAAGGGCGTAGAATCCTCGAGAGCAGCGCTCGAGCTGCCACCACCGTCGGCGGACGTCCCTCCTCAGGGGCGGTCCCGCACGGTGCATGGCACATCCGCAGGTGAGGGCCGCTTAGGCTCGCAGCTTTTTATCGAGGTCCCCCTTCAAGAAGGACTCGAGACCTCGATCTCAGCAGAAGAAGTCATGCCACCCCGACGCGATGAGCGTCGGCATGAGCGTCCTCGCAAGGACAAAGCCGTGGCCGTAGAAGAGACGCGCCACGCTCAACCCCCTGCCACTGGAGGGGTTGTCGCAGCCCAAACTGCTCTCCTCCAGAGGCAAGAGCAGCTGATTCGCGAGCTCCAGCAGCAGCTGAGGGCAGCGCAAACCGCCTCGTTGAGGCAGGTCTCTGAGCCTCAAGGGAAGAAGAGGGACGCCCCCAGCAGGGCAGCCCAGCCTCCCCGCGAAGATCTCAGAAACCATCTGGACCATAAGCGGAGCCAGATTCGTGACGAAGGCTCAAGCAACAGCCGGAGTCATCACAGCCGCGATGGCCGAACTCATAGCCATCGTAGCCCGAACCACTCCAAGCGAAAGCCAAGAGCCCAGACTCCAGAGAAGGACGACGAGCAGGAGCGGTTCGACAAACGCGTCAGGCTAGCTCTTCAGCACAACCTGGACGTGCGGGACCAGAAGCAGATCTGTGGTCACACTGATCTGGGGGGCTCACCCTTTACAAAAGAGATCGAGCGCACCCCCTTGCCCAGAAAGTTCTCCGTCCCGCGGTTCGTCCCCTATGACGGACTGTCCGACCCATCCGCTCACCTCCGACACTTCTCCCAGAAGATGTCCATCTGGGGGAATGAGGGTCACCTGAACTGCAAAATCTTCTCCTCCAGTTTGGGTGACCTCCCCCTGAAGTGGTTCTGTTCTCTCCCAGAGAAGTCAATTTCCAGTTTGAAGGAGCTCCAGCTCTCCTTCTTAAAGAAGTTTCAAGCTTACGCCGTCGTCCCCAAGAAAGAAGGGGACCTCCTCGCCCTGAGAATGAAACAGGGTGAGACTCTCGCCAAGTTCGCCCAACGATTCTGGGCGGTCTACAGCCAGATCGAGGGCACCAGGGAAGAGATAGCAATCTACGCCTTCCAACATGCCCTCATCCCCGGTCACGACCTTCGAAAGGACTTGGTCGGGGAACCCCCAGAGTCCATGCCAGCGTTGATGTCCCGGATAAAGCGCTTCGTCGCCCGGGAGGAAGATGAGATCCGAGCCCGGGAAGAAGACGGGCGTCCGGAGCCCGAACAGAAGAGCAGCCAGCCTCGGCAGAAAGGCGGGAGGCCCTTCCAGAAGCAGGAGCCCAAGCAGGCCTGGGTCTCCAATTCGGCGAAGCCTGCGTCGTCCAGGTCTGGGGGCGCCTGGAAGCCCAGACCTCCCTCCAGCGCCAGTCAGAGCGTCAACGTCGTCTTCAAGGAGCCGATATACCGCATCCTGGGCAAGATAAAGACCAAGCCGTTCTTCAAATGGCCTCTGCCCTTGAAGCACGAGCCCACCTCCGGCAGCCGAAGCAAGCTCTACTGCTCCTTCCACAGGGGTAACGGGCACAGGACCGAGGACTGCAAGTCTTTGCAGTGGTACCTGGAGAAGCTGGCCGAGGAAGGCCACATACCAGAGTTCGTCAAGGCAGGTGATGCCGACGGCAGCGAGGGCCGAGTTCACCAGAGCGCAGCCCAGGATCCAGACAGTGAGGATTTAGAGAAGATCATCAACGTGATCCATCTGGCGTCCTCAGCCCCCGCACCCTCGTCTCGGGGCAGCTCCCAGGCCCGCGCCGAAGCCAGGCGGGCTTCGCACGGGAAGGAAGTGATGAAAGCCGAGCTCGCTCCGGCATCCAAGAGAGCCCGCCGCGACCGACCCGCCATCTCGTTCTCAGACAGAGACCTAGAGGGAATCCAGCTCCCTCACAACGACCCCCTGCTCCTCACAATGAAACTGAGAGACTTCACAGTGAAGAGGATCCTCGTCGACTCCGGCAGCTCCTCTGAGGTCCTCTACTACGACTGCTTCAAGAAGATGAATCTATCGGAAGCAGACCTCACGGAGGTCCGTGCGCCCCTACTAGGGTTGTCCGCCACGCCGGTCTACCCTAAAGGTAGGATCACCCTGGAAACCCGGGTCGACGGAGCTTCCGTGTCGGCCGACTTCCTGGTCGTGGACGCCCCTTCTCCCTACAACGTCATTCTGGGCAGAACGTGGCTCCACAAGTTAGAAGCAGTCCCTTCTTCCCTCCATCAGAAGCTGAAGTTCGTCCTTGAGAACAAGGAGGGCAAGTTGGAAGTGGTTACAGTGGAGGGAGACCAGCAGCAAGCAGGCAGTGCGTGCTGGCCGCAGTCCCAGCAGTGAAGGAGCCAGAGCGCGTCAACCTCGCCGAGTTCGAGAAAGGCCTAGATGAAATCGGCCGTGATCCCGAGAAGAAGAGCATCGAAGACCTGGCCGAGGTCAGGCTGAGCCCGGCAAACCCAGACAGGTTCTTCTTGGTTGGCACCCAGCTGCCAGACGAAGAAAGGGCCGAACTCTCACGGTTCCTGATGCAGAACGTCGACGTCTTCGCTTGGAGCCCGAGCGAAATGCCTGGGGTCGACCCTGAGGTCATGTGCCACAAGCTGAATGTGGACCCCGACCACACGCCAGTAGTGCAGAGGGCCCGAAGGACAGGGCTGTAGCAGACAGATGCGGTCGTCGAAGAGGTCGACAACCTGCTAAAAGCAGGAGCCATCCGGGAAGTCCAGTACCCGGTATGGCTGGCCAACACGGTGGTGGTCAAGAAGAAAACTGGCAAGTGGAGGGTATGCGTGGACTTCACGGACTTGAACAGGGCATGCCCTAAAGATAGTTTCCCCCTTCCAAAGATTGACCAACTGATCGACGCCACCGCTGGTCACGACCGAATGAGCTTCCTCGACGCCTACAGAGGCTATCACCAGATCCCGCTCTACGGGCCTGACGAGGAGAAAACGTCATTCATAACCCCCCGCGGCACTTACTGCTACAAAGTGATGCCCTTCGGGCTAAAGAACGCAGGGGCGACCTATCAGCGCCTCGTCACAAAAATGTTCCATGCTCAGCTCGGCCGAACGGTAGAGGTCTACATCGACGACATGGTCGTCAAATCAGTGCACTCCGGTGACCATCTGGCAGATCTCGGCCAAGTCTTCGACGTCCTTCGCGCATACAAGCTCAAACTAAACGCTTCCAAGTGCGCCTTCGGCGTAGCCTCTGGCAAGTTCCTCGGCAGCTTGGTAACGCGGAGGGGGATAGAGGCTAATCCGGATCAGATCACCGCGATCCAGAACATTCAGAGCCCCTCTACCACGAAGGAAGTACAGAAGCTCACAGGAATGGCTGCAGCACTCAATCGCTTCATCAGCCGGTCATCAGATAAGTGCAGGCCTTTCTTTCAGCTTCTAAAGAAAAACTTAAAATTCCAGTGGACCCCCGAGTGCGACCAGGCATTGGCCGCGCTCAAAACCTATCTAATGTCACCACCCTTACTCTCCACCCCAACTTCGGGGGAAATTCTTTATTTATATCTTGCGGTCTCGGATCACGCAGTGAGCTCCGTCCTCATCAGGGAGGACGAGGGAATTCAAAAACCAATTTATTATATGAGCAAGACCCTGCTTGATGCCGAGACCAGATACCTTCTATTGGAGAAACTTGTGCTGGCCCTCGTCAGCGCCTCTCGCAAGCTCTCCCTTTATTTTCAATCCCACACCATTGTGGTGATCACGGAGCATCCACTCCGTTCAGTGTTCAAAAAGGCTGACTTTTCAGGGCGAATATCAAAGTGGGCAGTTGAACTGGGGCAGTATGATATACAGTACCGTCCCCGAACTGCGGTCAAAGCCCAGATTCTGGCAGACTTCATTGTCGAATTCGTCTCCCCCAACCCGGCTCCAACCCAGTTCGGCACTGCACTGGGGGGCACAGGGCACGAGCCAGAGCTGACTGAGGTCGAGCAGCCTCCCACCATGGCATGGAAGATCTTTGTCGACGGGTCATCCACCTCCAAGAGAGCTGGCGCCGGCATAGTCCTCCAATCGCCAGAGGGTCTGGTCATAGAGCAGGCTTTCACCCTCGACTTCAAAGCGACAAACAATGAGGCAGAATATGAAGCGCTGATAGCAGGGTTGAACAGCGCCCAAATCCTCGGAGCCCAACACCTGGTGATCTTCAGCGATTCCCAACTGGTAACGAGCCAGCTCGCCGGAGACTACCAGGCCAGGGACGACAGGATGGCGGCCTACTTAGCCCTTGCGAAAAAACTGCTGTCTCATTTCCAGAAAGCCGAGGTCAGGCAAATATCCCGAGATACCAACACGCACGCAGATGCGCTTGCAAACCTGGCCTCCGCCGTCGAAGCAGGGAAGAAAAGGACCATCGAGGTTGGGTCAGTAGCAAGGCCAAGCTTAGAACTCCATTCATCTCAGCTTATCCTCTGTGCTGATCTCGGCCCAAGCTGGATGGATCCAATCATCGCCTACTTGAAGGATGATCGGCTCCCTGAGGACAAGGCTGAAGCTCACCGGATCAGACTCAAGGCAGCTCGATTCTGGCTCTCTCCCGAAGGCAAACTCTATAGGAAATCCTTCACAGGTCCATACCTCCAGTGCGTCCATCTAAGCAAAGTGGACGACTTCCTGTATGAGATCCACGAAGGAATCTGCGGCAGTCACATAGGAGGCCGATCACTGGCTTACAGAGCAATAAGCCAGGGTTACTGGTGGCCCTACATGCAGAAGGACGCGCAGGTGTACGCCAGGAAGTGCGAGAAGTGCCAGAAGTTCTCCCACTCTCTCCACCAGCCAACACAAGATCTGAGTCCCCTCACTAGCCCATGGCCCTTCGCTCAATGGGGCCTGGACATTGTGGGGCCTCTTCACCGAGCTCCAGGAAACAAGAGATGGCTGATAGTCGCCACAGACTACTTCACAAAGTGGATAGAAGCTGAACCGTTGTCCTCAATCACGGACAGGGACTCCAGGAACTTCGTTTCGAAAAAAATCCTAACGAGGTTCGGCATCCCTCGGACTCTGATTTTGGACAACGGGACTCAGTTCGACTCCAAGACCTTCAAAGACTTCTGCCAAGAGCACGGTATCAGGAACCATTACTCCACTCCGGCATATCCACAGAGTAATGGCCAGGCAGAAATCTCTAACAAAGTGATCCTGGACGGCCTGAAGAAGCGACTGGACAAGGCAAAAGGAAGATGGACAGAGGAACTTCCGAGCGTGCTATGGGCATACAGAACAACTCCAAGGAGGTCCACCTCGGCAACACCTTTCTCTCTGGCCTACGGGATGGAGGCGGTCATTCCTTTAGAAATCGGCCTTCCCACCCTGAGGACAGAGTTGGTCGACCAAGGCCGAAATGACACAAACCTGGCGATGGAGCTGGAGCTGGCAGACGAGCGACGAGAAGCAGCAGCCCTGCGACTGACCGACTACCAGCAGCGGTTAGCCAGGGCATACAATCAAAACGTCAGAGAAAGAAGATTCTCCGTGGGAGAGCTAGTTCTAAAGAAGGCCCTGCCAGCCGACAAAGAACCAAACGAAGGGAAGCTGGCTCCGAACTGGCATGGCCCATTCAGGGTGGTCTCACTAGCAGGGAAATCAGCCTACAAGCTCGAAGACTTGGAAGGCAAGCCGCTGCCAAGACCGTGGAATGCATCCCACCTAAAGAAATTCTATTTCTAAAGATGTAATGAATCCCAAATCAATGAAAGTAGTTTTTCGCCTTGTCTTCAATCTGTCGTCTCTCTTACTCACTCCGGCAACTACAAGGGTTCGTAGCCCTGGAAGGAGGCCTCGAGTTCGGACACTCGGCCGAATTCCTAAACTCAGGGATTTATCCCACTCTACAAGGGTTCGTAGCCCTGGAAGGAGGCCTCGAGTTTGGACACTCGGCCGAATTCCTAAACTCAGGGATTTATCCCACTCTACAAGGGTTCGTTGCCCTGGAAGGAAGCCTCGAGTTCGGACACTCGGCCGAATTCCTAAACTCAGGGATTTATCCCACTCTACAAGGGTTCGTAGCCCTGGAAGGAGGCCTCGAGTTCGGACACTCGGCCGTTTCCTAAAGTCTGGAGTTCGGAAATGGTCTACCGCCCTGGAAATGGTCTGGAGTTCGGACACTCGGCCGTTTCCTAAAGTCCGGGTTTATACACCCCCCCAAAGACCGTGCCGAACTCATGCTCTCATAGCCGAGGTCAGCGGAATGATGAATCCACCTCGGCGCAAGGCAGATCATCTCGGCCGAGGTCAGTTTCCAAAGCCAGCCATTTCGGCCAAGGTCAGTACCTCTGAAAGAAAGAGCTGGGCCAGCACTCAAACACAGAAAAGCAGCACAAAAACACAAGTGTTCCAGAGCAGTACAGGGAAAGTAAAAGAGAACGCAAAAGCGCTGTACACAGTTTGAGTGATCACAAAGTTCTTCCTTTTTTATTCATTGTAAAATGCTTTATTACAAGGGTTACAGAACAGAAGAGGAAAGTACAGAAAGGAGGATCGCAGTCCTCTAAAAACAGAAAATAAAGTAAGACTGGGAGACTCTGATCTTCACCGACTCTTCAGGCTGCAGGTTCGAAGACGCCGGATCGTTACCTGGAGGTTCTAAGGGATCCTGAATTTCACAGAGCTCTATAATACACTTTGGTTGGTCAGACCAAAGCATTCAGGATCCCCTCCAGTTCGAAGGCCCTGGACCTCGCCGAGCTCTTCAACACCCTCCGGTCAGTGAAACCAAAGTTTGAAGAGCCCCCAGGTCCAGCGGGCCTCAACTCCACCCTTAGTCTTACCATCCTGACACGGCGCAAGGGACTCGCAGGGAGCTCGATGCGACCCAAGACCCTGCAGGATCGGCAGACACCCAGGACCCGACCATCCCCCAGTCGCATTGCAGAAGATCTCTCCTGCAACTAAACCAGGGACGGTCGGCCATGAACCCGCGTTCAGAGAGCGCGTGGTCCACGGGGAGTTCCTTCAGAGAGTGCGCAGACCACGATGGGCTTCCCCCCTTGGAGAAAGCCACCCGCAGGCGCAGGGGTTCCCCCCGGATCGACAGCTTCTGAACAACTACTGGGCATGGCTCCTACGTCTATGTGATTCGAACTATCCTATGTTCTGTTCTTTTCTTCGCCCATGGCAAGCCTATCGCCCCTACTTATAGGAAGAAGAAGGGCTCAATCTCCGAAGGGAGTTACGGGGCGAAGTCTCCTACGCGTTACATGGGATGCACGCCTTCCTGCCTGTTGACCAGCGATTCCTGTGGCGCCACGTGGAGACATCCGCCCGTTTCCCTCATCGGCCGTAGCGCCGAGTTTACTGCTACTTATGATCTCCGGAATACGGAGAATCGGCACAGACAGCTATGAAGACCGTGTGACTCTCTCTACCTCGATGGTCATGCGTCGCAGTAAAGGCATTCAATGCTATTCAATGTCACATCCAAAAACAAAAGAGAGGAAACATTCAAGTAAAGGAGCCCGTTTTTCATTGATAGTAGAAAGTATTACAAGGCAGAAAGCAAAAATATTACAAGCTACCGTGGCTTCGGCGATTCCACCAGGTCGATCACCATATCTGCTGAACCAGCAGCTTCGGCCGAAACCGCGACCTTGCTTGGGACGTCGCTGGCAGAAAGGGCTTCAACCGGTACCTCAGCCGAAGCAGGGGCAGAGGATCCCTCACCTTGAGGCACAGTCGAAGCATCGCTCGAGACCGGGGCAACGGGAGCGTCGTCAGTAGCAGGAGCGACTGCAGGAGCTTCAACTGGGGCACTTTCGGCCGCAGGAGCGGAGCTCGGCCCAGGAGCCGGGTCCGAGTACTTCGGCAGGTCCCGATAGATAGGGTGATCTTCAGGGACCCCCGCACGTCTCAGTGCGGCCAGGCATCCTTCCTCGAACAGGATGGCGGTGATCTCCTCCACCTGCTTCTCATACAGCTCAGTGGCGTGATCCACCCCATCCTGGAAGGCGGACTGGGCCTCGGACAGAAGAGAGGCCTTCTCTTTCTCCAGCTCGGCGTTCGCCGTCTTCAATTTCGCTGCTTCGGCTCGCCCAGCCAGCACTTCCCCGCGCAGCCTCGTCCCCTCAGCCGTCGATTCAGCCTTTAATCTGGCCAGCTCCGACTCCAGCTCGGCGGTCTTCTTGTTCCTTGCCCAGACCTCGCCCTTCAGCTGGTTGGTCTTCGCCGTAAGTTCGGCGACGCCAGCCAGAGCCGACGCCAGCCGAGCAGCCTCCTCAGCGCTGGCCTTCTTCATCCCCTCCATTCCCGCCTGCAGCTCCTCCAGCTCCTTCTTCAGCTTGTCCCTCTCGGACTCCAGCTGAGTGACCCGTGCAGCGTTCCTATCACTCCGCCCCACCACGGTCAAGAGCCTCTGCACGTTCTGCAAATGGAGAAAGATGGGTCAAGCTGGGGCAGTCGAGCCAAATCACTTGGAAGGAAAACTCTGAAAGTACTTACCAGGAGGTTAGCCTGAATCGCTGAGACCATCAGGCTCTCGTTATCGAACCTCTCGTGCGTCTCCATATCCCGCGGCAGAGCGCAGACCTTGGCGAGAGCCCCGATGACATCGGCGTTTCCCAGCAGCCGGTCCTCGACGTTCAGAGGCTTACCGGGCTGCGTTTCCATCCTCGGCCTCCATGGCGCTGGGGCAGTTCTGGGTCCGGCCCCCGACCCGGATCCTTGCCCCGCCGAGGTGGTATGCTCGCGAGTCGTCTCGCCGGACGGCCTGCCGGCCGGCACGCTCTTTTCAGCTGGTGCACTCTTCTCAGCCGGTGCACTCTTTTCAGGTGGAGCTTTGACTCCGGGGGCCCGCGCAGGGGTTTTGCCCTTCGGAGGCTGTTCGGCCCCCAGGTCCTTCTCCCCCGCCTTGGACTTCTTCCTGGGCGGGGACCCCTCCCTCGGGCGCTCCGGCGAGCGTCGCCGAACTCCCGCATTCGGAGCAGAAGCCAGAGCAGAAGCAGGAGCAGGAGCAAAAGCAGGAGCGGAAGTGTCGCCAGCACCTCCCGAGCTCGAGGCTGCTCGGGTGCTGGCAGAAGATGGCGTCGCAGAAGAAGAAGACCCCCGCCTGAACTTGGCCGTTATATCCTTGATGACTGGCTCCCTCGACCTTCCCGCCATATCTTCTTCCTGATCAGAAGAGTAAGCATCCACTATCTGCCTCAGGTTCAGCGGCTCCGAACTGGAAGTGGACGCCTCGGACCCAGACGCAGCTCGTCTAGCGGCAGGATCGTGCAAGGGGATCCCGGCAGGTACAGCAAGGGAGACGGTTGGACGATCAGGGTGCGCTTCGTCCACCTCGGGTACCCCGGTCCTCTGGTAGTGGCCGCGGTATCTCGGCGTGTATTCGAGCAGCTTCCAAGCTGACCTAGTCTCGTGCCCCTTGTACCTCTCAACCTTGTTGATGTCGTCGGGGTTCCTCCTCCAGCCTTCACTCGCGGCTCGGCGTCGTCTCGCACCTGCCTCTGCATAACAAATGACAAAGGAGTCAGCTCGGCATCGTCGAAATCAAGCAAAGAAGATGAGTGAAAAGGAGCGATGTTTACTTGGGACTGTCCCGGGGCGGCGCGGGACCATTAGCCTCCTACTTTCGCCAGCGCCGAACTCCCAGTCCCCCGAAACACAGAAGAAGGCTTCTTCGGCATTCTTACTTGAATCTTCCAAGGCCAGGACGAAGCCTCTTCGCTGCGGCTTCACCCGGAGATAATATTTCCCTTCCCCGGCCTTGCAGATATCGTAGGTGTCCTCGATGTCATGGACACCTAAGTCGGTCCCCAGAATCTCATTCAGCTTCGCCGTGCCCATGATGACCTTATAGCCATTGGGCATCAGCTGGCACGGGGTGAGGGACCAAGTACTGAGACAAGCTCTAAGCAGAGGGTGCAGGGGAAATCTGACCCCGCCCTCGATCACAGAGATCAGAGGGAACGGCATCCAGCCGCAGGACCAGCGCATCGTGGCATAGTCGACGGAGTCCGCCGGCTTGAGGAGAACTCCCTCCGGGATACTGAAAGCAGCCCTAAATCTAGCTATGCCCTCTTCGGTATCTAAACTGAACCTAGGGGTGCCCATGCCTAGAGAAGGGGACAGCAAAAGATAAACCCTAAAGGTCGCGAAACCCTAAGAAAAAACTACACAGGGGCGCGAAGCAACTTACAGAAACAGAAGGGGCGACTCGAGTACAGGTCCAGACACGCCCTATGGTCGTCCTCGCTAGAAGAAATCTCGAGCAGCAGAGCAAAAATCACAGATGAAGGCGAAGGCGAAAAGAAATCAGAAACAAGAAGGGAAGGGAACGACCCTCCTTATGGAAAACAGACCCTCGGCGCGCGCTACTTTCGAAATTCGAAAGGGCGGATTTCGCGATCTGCGCCCATTCCATCAATAAGACAGCGCAATCAGTGAAGAGGCGACGCGTGTAGCCGTCGACTCGCTTCCCAGTACAGACAGGACAGAGCATTCATTGTTTCAGGACAGTTGAAGCGACACCAGGCAATGACCATCGCATCCCCAGACGAGTCTTCTAGCTTTCGACCACTAAAGGCCAGGGCGCTTAAGAGGTCAAAAGCTAGGGGGCAATTGTGTGGGGAGATTTCCAGAACCACAGGATTACGCTAATCACAGCCATCAGATGAGTCTGAGCACTCTCACGTGCCAACCGCATGCCATCCACGTGGCACCAGGCTCACCCCGGCTGCCAGGACAGGAGGTCCGGCCGAAGTCAGGCAGTTCCGGACCGCTAGCGCCGAACTCGGCCACCTCGTGTGTCCATCTCGGCAGAGAGCTCCACCTCGGCTAAAAGAGCCGGGACGGAAGCCGAAGTAAGAAAGAACCTCCGCTTGTGCCCCTCGCCCCCTCCACGTCATCAAGCACGTGGAGGAGTAGGGGCGCGAGCTAGCGAGACAGATGCGACATCCAGCCGCTCGCAATCTTCGCCAGATCACTGACATGGCGGCATCCAGCGGCTGAGGCCACATCAGGGCAGGGCCCGAGGGCGGATCCGATGGTACCCCTACCGCCAAAGACGTCTAACACGATCTGGCCCAACAAGACGCGCATTAAATGCGACGTGGGCTGATCCGACGCACATTTAATGCAGAGTGGGCTGGATTGGACCGCATTTATTGCTTCGTGGGCTGATCATGACTCCCCGGTCGAATCATGAGACCCATGCCAAGATATCGTCCAAAATATCTTCCAAATCGTCTATAAGAAGGACTGCATTTCACATGCAAGGTACGCACGATCCAACTCAGAGAGTTGTTACTCTGCCTCTCTTCTTCCTCTCCTTCCATTGTTCCAGTTCCTTCACTGACTTTGGCATTGGAGAGCCTTGCGCCGCCCAGGCCAGGGTCCTCTGACCGTGTGTTCTTCTCTTTCAGGCTTTCGGACGGTACCCAATCATCACTATTGTTGGATAAGTCCTCTTAGGCTCCCCAGTTATTGTGGTTCATTATTTTCTGCACCTACAATACCCACCGACGAGGCGGTTCGGGCGACATTGTTCCCGATAGGAAGGGACAAAGCGCCTGGGCCGGATGGTTTTAATGCGGCTTTCTTCCAGACCTATTGGAACCTTTTGCAGGCCGATGTCATCAGCATGGTCAGGGCTTTCTTTCTCACGGGGGAGTTGGACCGGACAGCTAACCACACTTTCCTCATCCTCATTCCGAAAAAGGAAAGCGCCACCAAGCTGGAGGACTACCGTCCGATTAGCCTATGTAATGTTAGATACAAAATAATCTCCAAATTACTGGCAAACAGGATTCGGCCTCTGCTATCCAAGTGTATCTCTCAGGTGCAAGGGGCATTCCTACCTGGCAGACGCCCGGGGGATAATATTATCATTGCTAAAGAAGTGCTTCATCATATGAGTAAGGCAAACCGCAAGAAAAAATACCGTGCACTGAAGCTGGATATCCAAAAAGCTTATGATAGTATTTCGTGGAGTTTCCTCCGTGAATGTTTGAGGAGGTTTGGCTTCTCAGAGCTGGTCACCCAAAGAATTCTTACTTGTGTCTCCTCAGTACAGTTTCGTGTGATTCTGAATGGCCAACCGTCTGAGGCGATACAACCATCCAGAGGGCTGCGGCAAGGTGATCCAATATCTCCCCACCTCTATCTTCTTTGCAGCGAGGCACTGGCAGCATCCCTACAGAAGCTTTCATGCAGACGCCCAGCTTTCTTTCCAACCTTTTCACCGTCAGGCGAAAGGATTAGCTGCTGCAATACGCGGATGACACACTGTTGTTCCTCCGAGCTACAAGCAAGTCGGCAGCAGCTATCTCTGAGTTGCTACATCAGTTTGGTGAAGAAGCGGGCCAGAAGATCAACCTTGCAAAGTCAAGCATCACTTTCAGCCGAGACACCCCCCGACATCTGAGACATGATGTGAAATCAGGTTTGGGTATCTACTGCGAACAGGACTCCTTCCTCTACTTGGGGGAACGGATTGGTCTAAATGCAAGACGAAGCACGGTCGGTCACCCGATGCAATCGCGGATCTCCAGAGCTTTCAATCGATGGAGAGGGAAACCCCTTTCAATCGCCGGAAGACGTATACTATTACAGTCCGTCCTAACAGCAATCCCTCATATTGGTTGTCCTTCCATCAACCGCCTCAGACCCAGGTCAGGGAGATCATTTCAAGGCAAGCATCGTTTCTTTGGCATGGTACTGCAGTGAATCGTCAATGGATACCTATCTCTTGGGCAACAGTCACACGCGCAGTGCCGGATGGAGGCTTAGGAATCCGGGATATGCATATTCAGAGTGCAGCCGGAAAATCTCATCTCGTATGGCATTTCCTTACACAACCATCCTCCTGGTGGGTCAGATTATTATCCAAAAAGTATTTACGGGTGACGAATTTTGAGAATTGTCAAGTGAAGTCCACTGACTCAGAGGTATGGAAATTCATGCTAAGACACAAACACCATATCATTTCTAACCAAAGATGGGTGATAGGGGTTGGTCAACAGGTCCATGCGCTGGATGACATGTGGGTACCTCATTTCGGGCCTCTACAACCACTACTGCTTCAGCAAATGGACAACAATATACACATCAGAGTCTGCGATCTAATAAAAAACACTCCAGTTGGACAGACTTGGGACGTGGACACACTTCATACTTACTGGCCTGGTGCTGTTGTGGAGGCGATACTCTCCTTACCTTTAGGCGGACCAGACATTAGGTGTTGGAATGATGAACCGGCTGGCACATGTAAATTCAAGGCTATGTATAACTATCTTTTACCTCGGCCTATGGGACCAAATCTGCCATGGAAACTTTTATGGCAGCTGCCAATCCCTCATAAAGTTCAGTTATTTGGCTGGAGGCTGCTTCAAGACAGGTTGCCCACAAGGCATCGATTGGGAAGATGGATTCCTAGTGTCGAGCCTGAGTGTACGCTGTGCAGACAGGCAGCAGAAACAGTGGACCACTTATTCGCACAGTGTACATTTACCTCCATGGTTTGGTCTACTCTACCATCTGATCTTCCTCAACCCAGTCAAGTTCTCAATATTCAAGACTGGTTCTGGTATAAAGCTGATAAGGAAAGTCGTTCTATTGGTATCGCCCTGATGTGGTATCTTTGGAAAGCTAGAAACAATTACATCTTCAACTTTCACCCTCTAAACCCATACTCTATTAAGAATAAGACTGTCTCAGCCTTGTTAGAAAATCGACTAATGTCTCTCTATGCAGGTCCAGCTTCTTCCATTGCAGCGCCTACTGACTACTGGCTTCCACCTCCTCCGGGCTGGCTGAAGCTCAACTTTGATGGTTCTTTCAACCCATTCACTCATCAGGCAAGAGTGGGCGGTGCCATCCGTGACCCGTTTGGCAACTTGATCACAGCCTTCTCAGGTGACATCAGTGCTGCTCACCCGCTGGAAGCTGAGTTAATCGCCTTACAACGTGGTTTAATCCGCTGTCAAGATCTCCAATTGTCCAACATTCAGGTGGAAGGAGACTGTTTGGTACTGGTAACTTCCATCCAAACTTCAGGACACTTAACTTGGGAAGTGATGGGCCTCTGGAAAAAGGTAATACATCTACTAGCAGCTATTCACAACTGGACCATTCATTACTGTAAGCGATCGGCAAATAGCCTTGCAGATCTCTTGGCAAAATTGGATGGTCCAGTCATTACCAACAATGCAGCAGCCTTCCCCATGCAGGCAAGGGCCGCCTACATAGCTGATCGGGAGCGCGCTACAGATTACACAAGGGCTTTCTTTGGTGACATTGTGAATGACGCTTCATCCTCAAGTAATTCGCCTCTGCAGGTCAGGGTTGAACCCAACAATGTTCTCAGAAGTCGTCGTTTTGAACATGGTGATTGTAGCAACAGCCACCATTATGCCAATGGTGTTTAACGTTTTTCATCGATGCAATTCTGCATTGTCGAGACTAAGGGTGGTATTCCTCTTTTTGGATCAGATACAGGATGTTACCTACCGTGTCAGTGATGTGGCCTTTTTCTTTTGCTCTGGTTTTGATAGGCTAGTTACCTTTTGTTTTTATAAAGTCAATTTACATGTAACAACATCACTTGAATAAAGTCTTCATTTGAAAGCAAAAAAAAAAAAGAAGAAAACCCAAGTGGTAAAATTATGATTATGCAGATAACTCAGATCTTGGGTTTCCAGCAAACTTGGAATATGACAAGTGCATTTTCTATCTGCCGTTCATATTTTGTAGGGTCATGTTTTGCTAAAAGGGAGTGTCAAAGATATAACTTTAACCCTTGCCATGCATACCATTAATTAGATAATTTTACCTAAAAAAGGCCCCAAGATGGCCTACAATAAAAAAATGGGCCACTGGTAAATATGGCACGGAAGTTGTCCTAGGGGACCACTTTCATTTTTTTTAATAATGATTGAAACTTGTGACGACGTCGTCGCTCTTGAAACATCATTTTTCCCATCTTTCTCTCATCGTTTTCCCCCATTCCCTCTTTTAGACCACTCCCCTTTCCCCCTCTCCACAACACAGTAGCCCCCATCCCTCTCATTATCTTTCTTCCTCTCATCACTCTCTCTCTCGTTCTCCACTCCCTCTCCTCGCTGCCTCGCCGCCGTCGGACGACGCCGCTGCCATCACCATGACCGAGCTCCTCTCTTCTACCATCTCTCATTTCTCTCACTTATCTCTCCCTCACCCAGCCATGCTCCCGGAGCTCCCTGTCGCCGTCCGCGACCACCACCAGCACCATCACCGCCGGCCACCATCATCTCCGACGAAACCCCCCAACCCGTCTCTTTGTTTTTCCCCATTTTCCCTTCACTGTTTCTCTCTTTCTTTCTCTGTTCTTTCCTCTCTTCCTCACTCACCTCCCTGCCAACGTGATGTACCCCCCATTCCCACCCTTCGCATTCTCTGTTTCTCTTTCTTTCTTTGTTTCTCTCTTTTACTTTCTTCCTTTCTCTCACTTCATCTACTGCCAACATGGACTAACCCCCCCCCCCCTCACATTTCATTTTCTCTCTTTCTCTCCACTCACTGTCAATGTGAGTTGACTTCCACCCATCCCCATCCCATGTTTCACTGATTTCACTAAAGAACAAGCAGTAAGCACTACAACAAATTGTACTTTTGACGACGCACACTCCGCGTCGACCATTTTGAATTCCACGTTGGGAAAAGTTTTACAGACGCACTTCATAGCGTTGGCACCACGTCGGCTACCAGATGCTGGCTAAACTATTCCCGACGTATTAATGTTTAGCGTCGGAAAAAAAAGTCCTTTCCCCGATGCACTATTGCGTCGTCCCCAACGTCTGCAATTTCTCCAACGTCGGGAAAAAATCGAGGTTTTCTGGTTAGTCTCACGTCACTGCCGACGCATAACAACATCTGGTATACATTTGCCAACGCACTTACTAGCGTCGGCAACTGTATTTAACGATGCATTAACGGCGTCTATAATACATATTCCGACGCACATACTAACGTCGGCAACTGTATTTAACGACACATTAACGGCGTCGGTAATACATATTCCGACTCCGACGTAGAGAAGCGTCGGGAAATGTCTTCAACGATGCAAGAAATTTATTCTCTTTGATGCAGAGAATGCGTCGGGCAGTAGCTTTACCTCACTGCCAACGTATAACAACGTTGATTATACATTTGCCAACGCACATACTAGCATCGGAAAATATATTTAACGATGCATAAGCGACGTCGGTAATACATATTCCGACATGTTGAAGCGTCGGAAAATGTCTTCAACGATGCAGGAAATTTACTTCTGGCGATGCAGAGAGTGCGTCGAGAAATAGGTTTTTTAATCAATTAAAAATTAATTTAAAAAATCAGAAAAGAATTTCCTGTACAAAATTTTCCTGTCCAAATCTACATTTTCAACATTCCACAAGCAAAAGCATTGATAAACAACAAATAACTCCACATTCATCGTGAAACAATAAAGAAGAATGAGTCATCAATAAACTAAAACTATCCATAAAACTCGTCCATGCCACATAAAATGTAATATCCCAAATCAAATGAAGTCAAATATATCAATAAAGCAAATCCCAACTAAAATCCAATCATTATCAAATATCTCTAGCTTTCGGAGTCGCCCGAAGCATCTATATCGACCCGGGAAAGCAGCAACTGAATCCGACTCTGCATGTGAAACTGCATAGCTGCCTGATATTGCATTTACTCTCGCCGCAACTCTTCTTATGCTTTCAATGAATTAGCTAGCTGCTGCCGTCGGGTGCTCATCTCAGACGATTGGATGCTAGTAGAAGATGAAGATGGGCCCCTCGAACGATACCCTTGCTTCCTCGCAACCCTCTTCCCTAGCAGATTCTCGATCACCTGTTGCTCAGCCGCTGGAGAGTTAATTTCAGACTGCGAGAGTGCCGCCTCCATTCTTCGCTGCATTAATATCAACGCATTCAAATATGTCATGTAATTTATATATGCTAGGAAACTGAAATAAACATTGATATACAATATTGTTAATGCAACAACTCACATGTGTCTCCTCAGCATGATCTGTGATCCATCTGTCCTTTTTCTTGCTATAGTGTCGTTGTCGATATAAATCAAGTTCAGAGAGAGGAGCCTGCTGCTCATCTACCTACATGATCGAGAATTGGGATGCAAATGATCGAGATCCAGATGTATGAAGCGTCTTCAGTTTGCTCCAGCTCTCTGAATTCCTCTGTGACTTACGCTGAAAATTACAAGTAATAGACAATGTCTGTAGTTAGCTTATTTAAAATAAATTTGAGGGAACATAACCATAAAAATTTATAATAATCAAGAAAGCTAAAACAAGAGCAATAGTGTATTGACTAATTTAAACCACGTACCGAAATCAAATAAAGAACCAAAAGCAAAACCAAAAGCAATACCCCCAATACACACCCACACCCACACCAAATATAATTTAGCTACCTTCCACTCAGGTGTCTCCCATTTGTTCTCTATCAGCCAGATCCATCTGGGCACTGCTTATCATATAGGCACTGCTTCGGATCATGCCCCTTTTCCAACAACTTCTTATATGCTCTGTGCAGCTCCGCCCTAAACTCCCTATAAATACGCATCGCCAGTCTCCCGACTGCAACTGCCACATGTGCATCGGTCTTCCAGTCGCCAAAATCATACTTTTTCTGTCATTTCAAATCCATAAGTGGGACAAGTAAACAAAAAAGCCTATGAATATAGATTGGGAAGTAAAAGGTTGTTTTATTACCGCAGCCGCAGTAAAGTACCGTAAAACTTTATGCGGGATCTTCTTTCCCTTACCATCATTTAGCTTGTATCTGGACTCCCCACATACTGGGCATTTTTCTAAATCTATGTTCTCCTTCCAAAACAAGGCGCAATCATTATGACAAGCATCAATGTGCTCATAGCCCAATCCCAAGTCACGAAGTATCTTCTCCGCGGCATAAATTGAATCTGGAACCAAATTACCGTATGGCAGCATCACATTGTTGAACGATTTGTTGCTCCATTTTCCCTCCACCTTTTGCTCCATCATCTTAATGACAAAATCTAGAAGAGTGTTGTCCGCAGAGCAACCCGGGTAAAGAGGGCGCTGAGAAGCATCCAACATCCTTTCAAAGTGATGCATTGCATTACTATGGATGGCCTCAGCGTTGGTGTAAGTTCCAATGTAATGGTCTTCCATCATTTCTTGATATTCATACGGATCCTCATAATCACTGTCACCCCCATGTTCCGATTCGACAACGTCATCTACAGGAGGTGTTATCTCTCCGTGGTAAATCCATGTCTTGTAGGATGCTAGCATACCCCAACGGCAAATATGAAAGTTCACAGTTTCGTAGTCATGCTGGCTATTGTTCTTGCAAACCCTACACGGGCACCAAATCTCAGTAGCATCCCCAGCATTCGCCTTTGCAAATTCAATAAATGACTTCACCCCGTCACGATACTCCCGACTCATTCTGATCACCATGCGATCTTGACTATCCAGTGTCGTCCAAGTCTTGTCCATATCTTAAAATTGGATAATCTTAAAATTGGATAATCAATAAGCTAATCACATTATTAAAGAGAATGCTTCACAAACACATGTGCATATGATTATGGATAAAATCAATCACATGATCATAATTATTATCACCTATGTTTGTAAGTCTTCAATGTTACTAAATACTATGGTCTATTCATGTTGTGGAACAAATAGTGGACTCAAATTAAACAAATTAAACAACAACTAGGGTATACGCAAACCACATCCACACTAGTTAATCAACATAAACTATAAAATTAAGAACATTCGTACATTAGATTGCAGAGACTTGCAGGCACATTGGATTACAACATAAGGGGTCGTTTGTCTTTTACACATGGGATAGAAAAATGTCATTTTCATATGTAAATGCTTCATGTGTAAATATTATATATGTAATTCTTACACATGTTATTCATTCTACCATGTTTGTCTACAAATATCATTTTCACACCTTTTACACATGTGATTCAATTTACAACGTTTGTTTTGACTACATGCGTAAATATATAAAATTTAATTTTTATATTTATATTTAAAATAAAATATTGATATTTGACCAATATCATATTAAACATCAATAAAAGAATTTTAAACTTTATACATTTTTTAATTATAATGATATACATAAATATTTTTATGAGAAAAATATTTATTTTTAAACCAATGAAACACAAAACAAGATAAATCAAGCATGTATGCCGCACTTTGGAAAATTATCAGTTTTAACATGACTTCATTGTGCAAGGAGCAAAAGCTCTTATCTACATCTTCAACTTCAAGCTGCATGCATGCCACATATTGTCCTTCATGTTATATTTAAAGTAATAGGTGCGCAATAAATAACAAGAGAAAACTGGCAGTTTTTCATATGATGAGAGATGGGGGGAAAGCATCACAAAAGAGAGAAAGATAGATAGATGTAGTGATATTTACAGATATAGAGATTAAGGGAAAGATACAGAGATTGAGAGAAAAAAAAAAACATGGGATGGTTTTTGGCACCATGCTGAAACCACACCTTTATACATGATCACTATTGGCTCCATTTTGAAATAAGCACACTTTTGATAACCATTTAATGGGATTTCACAATTCAAGGAAGGCTCTGTATATGTATCTTTCAGGGTCCATTGATCAATGAATCTGCTGTACAGAAGGTCATATATGCTTTTTACTTCCAAAACTAACTACTTTATTGTTTAAAATTCTTCTTGAACTTTCTAGAAGTGTTCTGCTCATGTATATAACTATAGATTGGGATTCTGTTTCACAGGTCAAATCATTAATACAAGATGTATATTTGATCTTCCATACAAAGAAGAAAAAGAAAAACAGAAAAATGGATGAAGCTCAAAATTGGCCCTAGATAGTCTCTTTATCAAACATCATTTTTTTTAGCATTAACAGGATATTGAGCATCATATTTTTCCATTTTATTCTAGGAACGGGCATAAAATCTTTAAAAGAATTCTAAATCAAGCATAATGTGAAAATTTTGTAACATAACTACAGTATTTTCACAAAAATGATTTTTGCTAAGTTACTTATCCACACACCTTGCATTAAAGAATATGTTTCTCTATGGATGCATATTTTCCACAGGTTACCCTAGGACTAGGAGCATTTGCCCCAGCCTAGGTTGCCCCAAGGTAATGGGTGGTGCACTATATTTGTTTATGTTCCCACTAGTTGGATTCTAAAAAATCCATTAGTGGGGCCTCCATGAATTGTAATGAAAAAATAACAATCGATCAAATTTAATGGATATGTATTTTATGGTATTGGCCCTAACCAAATTTAAATCTACGAGGAGGTGGGCCCACCATTGGATTATGAAATGATCAATTTTTCTTATGGTGATCAATCTAATTTTGGGATCTAACTTCTATTAAAGTGAAATTCAGTGAGGGCCTATAAAAGATGGGGCCATTTATTTTGATTAGCTTGCATTTTTCAAAAGTGGGCCCAACCTTCAAAACTCTCCATCATGTATGAGGGTTTTTCAATTTTCTAGTTATACCTCCATGGCTTCAATTCAAAATTGGTAACACATCACATTCCTTTTTTCTTTGGGTTACACACATTCCATTCAAAAAGGAAAAAATATATTTTTGTTGGCTGGTGATCAGGAAAGAAAAAATCCTGACAACAGATAAATTGAGATGAAGAAATCATTTTATTGTTAATGGCTGCTCACAATGAAGAAACGGTGCATCATTTGTTCATCCATTGTAACTTTTCTCGCAATGTTTAGACGACTCTTTTTGCTTGGTTCGGTATTTCTTGGGTTATGCCTCATTGCCTTGGTCAGTGGCAGATTTATTTCAGCAGTAGTACTTCAAGTGTTAGTTTGCTCGTGGTAGAATTTTATGGAAGTTCTTGTTATATGCTTTTTTTGTGGAAGGTTTAGTTGGAAAGAAATAATAGAATATTCAAGAACAAAAGTAGACGGTGGAAGACATTGTAGAGATAATTGTCAGGAATGTTTTAGAGAAAACAGATGATCGATCTAAAAATTTCAGCATGATGTGAAGTCAATCAAAGGAATCACCCAATGAGTTTTTTTTCATGTGGGCCACCCAGTTGAAACTTATATTCAACCCCTGCACGTTTAGTATATACCTATATAATTAAAGAAAACATCACAAAACAATATCATAATCTTAGATTCCGTGAAGAAGATATTACATACATCTATTTTTATGATCACTCGCAGATCGAGAAGTGGGTTTATGAGAAAAAGTAGGGAATGGTAGTGGCCCAGATGATCGGTTGGTTGCAAAACAAATCAGATCTTTTTGGTTCCAATCCCATTATCTTCTCTTCTTCCTTAACAACAAAAGTGCATTCAATAAAATGGAATGCTATGTCAAAAACGCCACGCGGCGTGGAGAAGAGCCGACAACAGAATCTGTTGATCAAACCGCATGGCATAATAATGCAACCGGAGACATTTCAGAAACTTCTGGTTTATATCGAAAGAATGAAACCCCCACTTTGGGTACAATTCAAGATCAGAATGCCTCCTGATAGAGAGAACTCTAACTCCAAGAGTGTTGCTTTGGAACATTCAGAGAGGTCTAATGCAACCATTGTCATGGAGGAAACCCAAACCATTGTACTGGAACAGATTGAAAAGTCCAATGCAACCACTAGATCAGAGGAATCCCCAAATGTTGTAGCAGAGCAAACAATTGTAACAGGACAGAGTGAGAAGTCAATCACAAATGTTGTAGTGGAGCAAACTCAAGCCACTATATTGGAACAGACTGAGAAGTCCAATGAAACCGCAGTGGGGGAGGAATCCCAAAATGCCGCGCCGGAACAAACAACTGTATCTGAGGAATCCCAAAAGGTTGAGCGATCATAGAAATCAGAGAGAAAAAACTAGGGTTTTTTTTAAAATCTTTTTGAGATGAAGATGACGAGATTGGAGTCACGAATGGCTTTTTCTTTATTCATTTGCCTCGGTCAGGAGTTCTCGCCAATATTAGAATACATGGCTTTTTCTTTCCTTTCTTCTTGTGTGTCAACGATAGTAGATATTTAGAGAGAGATCGAGAGAGAGGGAGAGGATGCATGAAAGATTGAGAAAATACAGAGTTCGGAGGGCATACCTGGTTCCGATGGACGTTGGAGAGGATGAAAGACAGGGAGAAGAGAGGAGAAACGCAAAGATGCCCGGGTTGGAGAGAGTGAAAGAGACGATGGACGTTGGAGTGTTAAGTTTTGGAGATTTAGGTTACTAATCCCACGATTAAATTTAGGTTAAAACACATTCCCCAACGCGCGGCGTGGTCGTCGTTAATTATTGTTAAAAACCTTCACCGACGCATCTTAACATCGGCAACTAGGTATTCATAATTCCCAACATAGTTAGTGCGTCGTCTTTCCAAACGTTTATTTCCCGACGCTTTACTACATCGGGAAAAATGTAATTCATGTCGGGAAAACATTCGCTCCAAGACCCAGATGGCACCATCCTCTCTCCGACGCGCAGAAAGTTGCGTCGCGTAATCATTTTGCCAACGCTGTGGTGCGTCTGCTAAACACATTATTTGCGACGTATTTACACAGCGTCGGCAAGGTTCGTCGGACAAAAGTGCAATTTGTTGTAGTGAAGTGCATTGATTACACTGAACCGATCAGCTTCAATACCACACTCCATTTCTTGGAAGCACGACAATGACTTCCACCCATCCCCATCTAAAGCATACCCACCAATCATCGAATTCCAAGAAACAGAATCCCTCATCGGCATTTCATCAAACACTTTCTGTCACACCCCGAAACCGGGCCCTGCAGTGATCCGACCTCGGGGTGCGAAATTTTGGGATAAATTGAAACTTTTTGTTATAGTTCCCAAGATCCGCGTGAATGAGGATAAACAAATCCCATCACAATCAGAGTATATTTTCGCGGAAGCTACACATGGTGTTACGACTCGGAATCCGTGGCCATCGGGTTCCGTGTCGCACGCAACCAATATCACAAAGCCATCACATAAGCAGGCTGGTACAAATCATAATCCAAATAAACTGAGCTGGTAGTAACAAGACTAATTAATTCCCACATGTTCAAATTACAATTAACAAGTGTCTTAATTACAACCCAAAGAAAAAGGCTAACATAGCCATACAAAATATCCAACTAGACAGAATACTACCCTCAATGTTAGATACGAACTCCGGTGCCAAACTTGACATCTAAATGATATCAACGGGCAGCCTATCACGTCAGACCGGCGGTCCCACCGCCTCCTCTGATCAAACACCTAAAACCAGAAAGAGAAGAAACTGGCACCAAACAAAACGGGTCAGACACGACGGTTTGGCAAGCAAATAAACAAATAATATGAAACAAGAGAACATACATAAAACCTGACGAAATCATCGTAAAACCGAAAATAGAGTCTAGACAATAATAACAATAAATCGCGAGAAAACGATCGAAAGACCGAACATAAGTATCAAAGCAATAAAAGAACAATCTCAGAAGTATGAATGCTTCGAAAGATAGTAGCCCGCATAAAGCATTTAATGGTTGGAAATACCTTTCAAATCCTGAATAATAGCGACAATATGATAAATGATCGATATCGTATGCATTAACCAAATCAAAACATAAAAAGCATAACCCACAAGAATCATAAAATAAGGTAATATGCAGATAAAACCTTGGCGACCACAAATAGCTAAATCCTCCTATTACCGAAGTAATAAGAGCAGACAGAGCGTAGCCACTGAACGTGGTGCTAAAAATAGGATCAGAACCGTAGCCATACAAATGGGACCGGCAGATCAAAAGTATCAGAACCGTAGCCATACAAATGGGACCGGCAGATAGAACCGTTGCCATGGTCGGTACAGGCAGAATCCAAGCTGCAGCTGGCGGACAGATTAAAGATCCCAAGCCGGGTGATCAGCCCGACAAGGTGACCTAAGCCTAGTGGTGCCTTTAGTTTTCAAACTCAAACCGATACAAATCTAACATAATACTAATCCCTTTGGCTCAGGGGCTCACACCACATAGCTCTGGCCCGGTCTTGCCTCGGGGTTTTATTTTCGAAGTCATAGCCTCTTTGGCTCATGGGCTCGCACCACATAGCTCTGGCCCCGTCTTGCCTCGAGGTTTTTATTTTCAAATACTAGTGTTGTCAAAACAATAGTCTTATCGAAGAAATCCCGAATGTGACGAACATACTCCAATCTCTTTTCAAATCGAATCGGAGAAAACTTACGAATATATCTGGTAAACCGTTCAAATACGCATCAAGGTGATTTGTATAAAATCATACGGTCAACCCTTTCGAACATGGGAAAACACATGATTTTATAGCAAATCACCGATGCTATTTAAATTAGTTTACCAAAGAATACAAATACAAATACAAATACATTTTCTGACTTGAAATGGAATGGATAGTGGAGAATGACTTAATGATTTACCAAGGAACCATCACAATACACATTTAACCTTTAAACATTGATAAATAAAGAATGTGTTTGATGCCAATGAAAATCCATAATGTTTAAATGATAAAGTGCGCATTGAGACACGAAAGGTTCCCGGATAATTCCACATTCATTCATTCTCACAATGATCCCATTCCCATTTCACAAACTTTCCAAGCATCACAAGCAATGTCAAAACTCTTGAAAACAGGCCCATAGCTGGCCTTAAACCAAGTCCAAAATAGCCTACTCATTTAACCCAAAATAGCCATTTAAACATGGCCCAAACAATCCTTAAAAACAGTCCAAAAACTAACCTTAACCAAACCCACAAAATAAACTTTAAAATAATCCAAAACTGAACCTTTAATGGCCCACAAAACAAGTTTTCAAAACAGCCCAAAGCTAATCCTTGAATGGCCCACCTAACAAATCTTAAAACAGTCCAAAACTAATCTTTGAATGGCCTACAAAACAATTCTTAAAAACAGCCCAAAACAAATCTTTGAATGGCCCACAAAATTGATTTTTTGAACAACCCAAACTAGACCTTTAATGGCCCACAAAACTGATTTTTAGAAGAACCCAAACTAGACCTTAAATGGCCCTCAAAACTGATTTTTAAAAGAACCCAAACTAACCTGAACAGGCCCATAAAACAGTCCTTAAAGTAGCCCGAAATTCAGGCCATAAAACAGTCCAATCTTAGGTCTCAAAATAGCCCAGAAGTTGATCTTGAATCAGGCCCACAAAACAGTTTTAAAACAGCCCAAAAACAACCTTGAATGGCCCACAAAACAGGCCCAAAGAAACCCCAAAAACAGGCCCAAAAACTGTTCTTAAACGGGCCCAAAAAAATCCTTGAAACCGACCCAGTTTCGGACCTGAACCAGGCCCCAGGCAGAACTGGGCCTCGCTCGAGCGACCCAGGGTCCGCTCGAGCGAAGCCCAGACAGAACCTGGTCCGCTCGAGCGGCCCACTGGGTCGCTCGAGCGGACTGGGCTCTGTCCCAGTCCGGGCTGAGTGCAGAATTTGCACTCTTTTGAGCTTTTTTCTGATTCTTTTCCCCCTCTTTCTTCCATACTCATTTTCACATTAACTTGGGCCCTTCCATGACCTTCACAAATCATCAAATCACCATTCCTAAATCATTCTAATTAACCAAACACAACACTTTTTAAATCAAAATTTTCTCCATTCCCATGAACACTTACCTTTAACACAAGAAGTCCAAATTTTTCTAAAAAACCAAAATGAAAGCAAACTTCCCATGCATTGTAAACAATAACATATATTGAAATCAATGTAACAATGGTCCATTCCATCAAAGTAGATCCATAAATCAAAGAAGATTAGCCCATAAGAAGAAAAATCATAAAAATAGAACCAAATGAGAGAACCCATCATATTAATTGGAAATCCACTTGCCTAAAGTCAAGATGGGAGCAATATTACTCCACAAACAAAGCTCTAATGCCTCAAGCTCCAAGATCACAAAATCCCCAAAATAGCTCAAAAGAAACCCTAGAAAACCAATCCATTGTAAATCTCCATGAAAACCCATTGCATGAATGACAAAACCCTTCAAAATGGTTTGGAAAGCCAAGATTTGGAGAAAGAAATCCATTGCTCACCTTATAAAAGCTCAAACCAAGAAAAATGCATGGAAAGGTGGTCTCTCCTAGCTCAAAATCCTTGCAAATGGTTCCCTTGGAAAGCTTGAATGGAGAAGAAGAAGATGGGAAGATCAAATCTCCCTTTAGCATCAAGGAACAAGAGATGCATGAGGAGAGAGAAAGGGGGCTGGGAGAAACCCTAACCCCTCTCTTGTTGCAGGAAATGAGAGAATGGGGAAGAGAAGAAGAGCCCCATGGCTTTATAAAGACTAAATGGGCTGGGCCCCATGGGCCCCAAACTTACAAGGGTCAAAACTAGCAATTGTGGGTCCCGAACGAAAACGACGAAGAAGACAAAAAATGATCAGCGAAAATTCTACTTTCCAAAAAGTATATTTTCCCCAATTTCTGAAATTTTCGAAATTCATGGACAGATTTAGTGAAAATGTCATTTTTGCCCATTTTCCTCGAAAAACGTGATTTCTGAGTATCAAATCAAAATGGTCAAAACATGAAAGTTGTTAAACTTCATAAAATGAGTCAAAATACACCAAATTCAGAATTTTTAGAAATTAGAAGTAATTTCTCATAAAAAGTACATATCGTATATACCGGGTCAAACCAAAGTCAACGGTCTCAAAATCTCCAAGGTTATGGAAAAATCCGGTCAAACTCAAAAACGCGGTCAAACTAAATCAAATCTCACTTAACAAGTTAAACCACGATTAAAACAATACTAAACAAAAGAACTGGGGTCGGGATCTTACACTTTCTCTGCAAAGTCAATACACCCAGTCTTGGCATACATAGAGATGAGCGAATTGCAAACATAAACATCCAAGTCAAATCCAACCTTAATCAACCTACAATGAATCTTTCATTCTTCCACAAACGAACACAAGTCCGCACAAGATGAGAGATTATTAGAATGTACAAAAATCCATAACATTATTGGGAGAGACCGTTCGCTTGTTATGGATTATTAAATGTTGCTTTATGGTGGATTATTGAATGTTTTAATATGAATTTTTTAATGGCAAGTTATGTGCTTTATTATGGCAAGAAACGAAGCTTGTATGTCCATGTCTTGTATTGCGCCCGCACATAAAACCAATACACACATCATTTTTTTCGATTGCAATGGTCAGTGACGACGTCGTTGCCACACAGAAGATAAAACTTGGAAGGAAGTGTGCTCTAATATCTGATGACGTCGTTGCTTTTCAGAAGCTAGTAGAAGAAAGTGTGCTTTAATATCTGACGACGTCGTTGCTTCACAGAAGCTAGTGGAAGAAAGTGTACTTTAATATCTGACGACGTCGTTGCTTCACAGAAGCTAATGCAAAAATTGCTGTGTTAATCTGTGACGACGTCATCGCTTGTTGAAAATAAGCAAAAAAAATTTATTTTTTACGGGAATACCGATTTCGTAGCATATAAACTAGTGTCCCCTTTTTCGTCTAGTGACCATCTAAGGTCCTTTTTCAGGTTAATTTCTCCATTAATTATTATGCTAGGATAGTGTACTGGAAATATTTTATTGTTGTCCACGGCAGACGTAGGATTTTTGTTAGAGGTAAGTAGCTGAGTTTTGGGGGGCAAATACAATATTTTCACGTGGGTTTTAGTGGGGCGGACCCATAATCTTTATGTGGGTTTTGAAAGTGGACCCATGACTTTTCAGTGTGTTTTGGAATTGGGCATAGGTCCAATGGGGGGGGGGGGGACGCCTGGCCTAAATCTATATATGTAGGCCCACCCCTAATTATGAATATGATTTGGGCAAAGATTATCAAAACAGTCGACTTATGGGCCTCAAGTTTAACAATTTATTAAGTTATATTTCTTTTTATAAACTCGACCCCACCCCCTGTCCCAACTCTTTGTGGAGGCCCAGGTGGGCCCTACAAAAGAGAGGGAATGTGAATGATAACTTTTACGGCATGTGTAAATGTGAATGATAACATACTGCTAACTCAACGTTGCTTTCTACCATCTCATTAGGGCTGCACAGAACCGGACCGCAGACCGGACCGGACCACAAAACCGGACCGGACCGGACCGGATTTGCGGTCTTGGTGGTCCAAATCCGGTCCGGTCCGGTCTGGGCCTTTTGTGGTCCGGTCCGGACCGGACCGGACCGCATTTATTAAAATAATTTTTTTAATTTTTTTTTTCATAATCTTTGAGCCCATGAGGCATGAGCCTAGCACCCATTTGTAAAACCCATCATTCATTCATTTGACATTTGCCTATTTTTAGATGTGAGGTGAAAATGAAAAAAAAAAAACAAAAAAAATGAAAAAAAATGGAAACCGGTCCGGACCACTTTAAGTGGTCCAACCGGACCGGTTTGGAACGGACCGGACCGGACCGGACCGCTTATAAGTGGTCCGGTCCGGTCCTTCATTTTGGGCCGGACCGGAAATCCGGTCGATCACCCCTACATCTCATGGTCAAAAGTTGTCTGCATTTTGAAAGAGTGGAACTGAAGGGTGGGGCCCACTTTTAGTGAAAAATTAGTGTAATCTACTTCTTTAAAATCTGAGTCTATCCATATAAATTTTCTTACTATTTGTGAGACGTTTCCAAATTTTACTCTAATTTATATAAGATCGGCCGTAGTAGATCATATGAATAATCCTTCTGCAGGGCGAAACTACTATTGAAATAAGATTTGAAACATTCCATACTTATATTTATTTTGGGCAGTTTGGATTGCATTGGTAGTATTCTTCTCACTCATCATCCTTGTTAGTAATAATCTTAAAATTTTAAGAGAAAGTTGAGCTCAAATATTACTTTATTCATGGCTTTGTTTAAATTAGACCGTTAGGCTAGACTCTAGATATCCCCCTCATGCCATTCTTCCTGATTGATTGAGGACTGAAAGCAGGGCGATTTTTATAGTGGAAGAGTGGAATGCAAGCTTTTAGAACTTTTGTCTTTCATGGCTAATGAACTACAGTGTTAGGTAGAGTTTAGAATAGGTTATCAGGTTAGAAATTGAATTTCTTATTCCATACATTCTCAATCTCTGTCAAGAGCTTTATTCTGCCTCCCTCTTCTTCTCTCTGACCTTTGTGTGATAAGGTTCGCAATTTCTGGCCCGGCCTGCCAACCCAACCACCTCAATCCAGTGATTTCTGATTTTTCTTGGCACCATAGTCAAGGGGGATGGGACCCATGAGAAACCCCGCACAGATGGGAACAGCAGCCTGCTGCCTGCATATGCGTGTGCGGGGAAGGCTGCGTATCTAGGAATGAACCTTAGACAACAATATGATAATTGATGCTAGCTCCTTACCACTTGAGTAAGGAATCCATCTCGTTTCATGGCTTGAGTTGGTCCTTTTCATTCTTAGGTTGGGTTCACATTGACATTTCTGACCAATTCATAATAGGACGGGTTTGGGTTGAGCCTGTTCTTATTATTTGACTTGTCAACTTCACCCAACCCGATTACTTACATTAGAACTTGTCAACCCAAGCTTACTTGACCAGTTAATCAAGGGTTTGAATTGACCCTTTTTACTTATGGATTGAATCAAGCTTGACATTTTTCAGCCCAATAAATAAACTGGGTTTAGATTTAATGCTCAACTTACCCAGATATATCCGATCCATTGCCAGTTTTACCCCTACATAGTCTCATATTTCACTCCCCTACACCACTGGATACATGCTGTATAGATCATGTATATAGAAAATACAACTACGTTTCATACATGATCAGGTTCATATTTCATGCCACTTCAATTGAAGTGGTGTAGAGAATTAGGCTTTAATTGAAGTGATTTGACCTATTTCACACATGATCAATCTAATCGCTCGTACCACTTTAATGCTCTTTAGAATATGGATAGAAAATATAACTATATTTCACACATGATCAATCTAATGGCTTATATCACTTTAATTGAAGTTCACCAGGCCTAACATTCTTCCCTACACCTAGCCCACAGGTTTTGAAATTAGGCCTGGACCCAACCAAGATCATTAACAAAATTTTACTGAATGAGGTGCATATCTGAATGGGCTGTGAAGAGGCCTGATTTTGTGCAAAAGCTCAACTATCTGGATTTTATCCTTTAAAAAACTCGGCCCTTTAGAAATCTGTGTCATATTTGAACCTATGTATTTAAAAATTGTAACCTGATAGATATCATTTTATCATTAATCAGGTTTTAGCTTTCAAATATCTTTACGAACAATATGGGCTGAATGCAGGGCCCAGTTTTAAATGGGCTGGATATAGGCTCTGGTCGGATTTGGCACAGGAATGGGCTTGGGCAACCTTGGTGCTAACAACCCTAACCAGTACTTGATTCACATTGGTCTATGTTAAATCATCATCACGAGTGTGTCACTTAATTTGAGCAACAACAGGATAGGAAACTATAATGGATTTTAATAAAATAGACTATCGATAAATAGGATCCACACCAAGGATGAAAGCGGCATGGGTGTTGTTATTTACACCCAGTCTACACACCCGGTCTATATCCCTATCTAATCTAGCATATGTCCTTTTCTTTTAAAACAAGTTGCAACCGTCCTGTCCTATCAATTCCAAAAGCATTGCTCACCTTTTTTTCAACCTCGTGACTGTCCTATCAATTCCAAAAGCATTGCTCACCTTTTTTTCAACCTCGTGACTGTCCTATCAATTCCAAAAGCATTGCTCACCTTTTTTTCAACCTCGTGTGTCACGAGGTTGAAAAAAAAGGTGAGCAATGCTTTCACACGAGGTTGAAAAAAAGGTGAGCAATGCTTTTGGAATTGATAGGACAGGACGGTTGCAACTTTTTTTTAAAAGAAAAGGACATATGCTAGATTAGATAGGGTTCACTACAAGAATCTGCACTTTTGGCGACGAAAATTTTCGTCGCCAAAAGTTACGTTTTCGTCGGTAAAAGTATTTACCGACGAAAAATATTTCGTCGCCTAAACGTCGGTAAAACTCCGTCAGCAAAACCTTTTCTCGACGAAATTATTTTTCGTCGGCAAAAATTATATTTTTACCGACGATTATTTAACTTCTGCCGACGTTTTTTTTCGTTGGTAAAAGAATTTCATTTTTTTTTTATTTTTCTCTTTACTTTTGCCGACGTTTTTTTTAGTCGACAAAAATAATCTCATTTTTTTATTTTTTATTTTTTATTTTGCCGACGTTTTTTTTTTCGTCGGCAAAATAATTTTAATTTTTCTAATTTTTAATTTTATTTTTGCCGACGTTTTCTATTCGTCGGCAACATTAATTTCATTTTTTTAAATTTTTATTTTTTATTTGCCGACGTTTCTTTTCTTAAGAAATACATTAATAGGATTACAATAATCAGGATGGGTGATCGAATGTTTTTAATCACAGATCAAGATGATCTAAATGTAAGTGAGAATTCTCCAAAGCACTTGTAGACTTGCAAGCATACAACATGAGTGGCTTAGATTCATAAATGATGATCTAAATATGCAAAATAATTTATGTTCTACAAAGTATCATTTTGAGAGCGAGACCACCAATTTAAAAAAGACAGCAGCATATTTTTCCCTTTCCCCAAAAGACTGTGCGTAAAAATGTCACAACCGTCGCCACTCATTAATCCAAGTCCAAGCAGATGAAGTTAAAATGCTTACAGAGAGAGTCACTACACAGAACGTCTAAGCTTGTGACTACAAGAGGCTGAAAAGGATAATTCTAAGAAGCGTAGAATACAATGCCCACAAGTAGTTCTATATATACGTGTTAATAGATAGTGCTGTTTCTATATCTAGTATCAGAATGTCCTTCTCATTTCTCAATGCTTTGTCCTTAATTAACTAACATTCATGACCTGATGAAGTGAAAGAGATTTAAGGTTTCCCTTCACCTGAGAAAACCTTGCTAGCTTTTGTGAAGACTTTGATCAATTGATATTCTCAAGTGGAGAGTGGTGTGAAAGGAAGAGTAGAGATGGGGTCTATTGGGTTATGGATTGGAACCTTGATCATCATATGGATTAGCCGTTGGATTTATGGATGGCGAAAACGTAGATGGCATGGGCAGCTCCCTCCAGGCTCAATGGGGTTTCCAGTGGTGGGTGAGACGGTTTCTTTCTTCCAACCCCACACCTCCTTTGACATCCATCCTTTTGTGAAGAAGCGCATGGAAAGGTAAGGGAATGTATTTCATTTCTTATGATTAAGATTCACAAATTAAAGGGCAAGTGGTGCTCTGATTGTTTATTTTCGTTTTTTCTTTCAGTAGCTGATGATGTCTATATATCCTTAGTCATCCTTGTGGAAAAAGAAGATGCCTTATTATATATCATTTATCCCTTCAGTGACTTGGGAGGTCATTTGATGTACTATAATAAAAAAAATAGAACAAAAAACTTCAAGCTAAGAATATTTGTTGGCATGACTTTATCACCAAATTTAAAATTTTTCAAGGTTGAATAGGAATACTTTTGATGTATAATACAGATCCTTCTAATTTATTTTTTTTCAAAAGAAAGTCGATCTTAAAACGAGAGAAAAGCAGCAAAACATTACTTCAACAGACTACACAGATCCAACAACCAAGAGAGGATTAATTCATTAGGCATAACCTTAGTCAAATTAAGAGTATTTCTTATGTGAGAAATAACTCACAAGGAAGTCGCAAAAGAAGTGTCTCACCTTATAGCTGCTCGCTGAGCGATCCCTGGGCATATATATATTTCTAGTATTCTCACCAATAGTCTATTGTAGGAGAAAAAAAAGTGTGTGTGCATGCATATAAGTATGTATACATGCACGCATATTTTACATAAGATCCTAAATCACATATTCCTCCGGTAGGAGTAGGATTGGAAATAGGTATTCAATTCTTCGATTCTCCGAAAGTCTTGATCCATAAAAAATCAGGTTGGGAATGTATTTTAGGTTTTGATTCATAAACGAGTCTGTATTCGAAGCCCAATTTAAGTTCTTATTTATAAGCGGGTCAGGTTGGGTCCATATAGGTTTCGACCCATGGACCTAGGACTGACATATGTTTATTTGATATTGCAAATCATAGTTCAAAATCAATTTTTTTTGAAATTTTTATGTATAATCCTATAAATAGTAGACTTAATGCAATATTATAAGTTGAATGCTATCCTTATTTTAAGAAAATGTAAAAAAAATAAAGAGAAATTAAAATTAATTTTGAAACTAGATTTCAGTCCCCTAAGTGGATCGGGTTTTGGAACCAACAAAATAAGCTCTATGCGAGAATCAGACCTGAAATTGGAAGCGTTATTTAGAAATGGGTCTCGGTCTGGATCCGGGTCCGGATCCATTGGTTCCGACCCAAAAACCTTTTGTTCGCATCCCTATCCCCAGCAATGAAACTTTTCTCGTCCACCTTTCTGATGATGCCACAGATCCCTAGGAATTTATTTCCATGCAAATAAATTTGGACTAAGTTATTTTACAGTTGAAAATTTGAATGTCTTTTCTTGTGTTTCTTTGCATCGGAACGAACATTTTTGCCAAGTGATATCAGATATGGCCCTATCTTCAAAACGAACTTGGTCGGCCAGCCATTTATCATCTCAGCTGACTCAGACTTGAACCACTTCATCTTCCAGCAAGAGGGCCGTTTGTTTCAGAGCTGGTATCCTGAAACTTTTACAGAGATCTTTGGTCGCCAAAACGTGGGTTCCATCCATGGGTTCATGCACAAGTACATCAAAAGTTTGATCTTGAGCCTCTTTGGTGTGGAAAGCCTAAAAGGACATCTCCTTCCCGAAATCAATCGGTTTGCTCATACGACACTCACCTCATGGTCTGGCCAACCCTCCATAGAAGTGAAAGATGCAACTGCAGCGGTATGTATATATAACATCTAATCATTACAATTAGCAACTCCTTTTGGTCCAGTATTTTTCTTTTAAAAGAAATGTGAGAATTCTTGTTTGAGAGAATTTGAGTATTTCAAATTCCGCACCTAAAAGCAGAATTTCAAATGCTTAACCCGCATTTGGAATGTTTGGAATTCTGCAAATTCATAAAGCTAAAAGTGCCTTTCATGTGTTCTCGAATTCTGAATACTTACTTCAAACAAAGTATTTGAAATACAAAGGGACAAGATGTCAAGGCCCTTTTTTTTTTTTTTATAGTAGGGATAATTCACGTAGGCATGACATGTCATGTGTATAATATTTTAGTCATCATAATGCGTGTCATGTTATATACTTATATATATCAGTCTGGTTTCCAAATTAGATAGGTTCTATATATATATATATATATATATCAGATTTGAGGATGACTTATAAGAGCCTTCGAACTTAGTACACCCACTTTATAAGTGCCCAAGACCAACTTAGGCTAGCTATAAGGATTCTGTGTATTATATTCCACGTACATAATAAATTTGTAAATTATTGTGTCCTCGGCTGTTCCTAAGCTGATTAGGGACACCCTTGAATTTGAGATTAGAAAAAAAGGCCAAAAAATATAAAGATGAAAATGTAATTTGGTAATAAATAGGGTGGGGTGGGCTCAGAGTTCGCCTCCTAACTTGACTCAAAACAAAATCTATAAACCTATATCTATCTTGAACCTGATAAAACCACAACCAAACCCGGCTCTAATTAAAAAGGCAGGTCATTGTTTATTGGAACCATTTAAATCCCTCCTATGTTATTGGGAATTTGCAGATATTCACTTAAGTATCATACAATTACAATCAACCACTTTCACTTCTTTTTTTTTTTAAATAATCACTTTATTAATATAGGCAATCTCAATCAATTATCTTGGCTGAAAGTCAAGGGCCTGCTTTCAACCTGTTAAAAAGATCTAACACAACAAATGTCTCATAGATCATGCTTGATTTGGACTCATTAGTGGGCATTATCGTTTGCAAAAAATTAACTTTAGCAGATGAGTTTCTACATTTTTGGAAGCACATTTTTCAGTTCATGTGAGGAAATGAGTCACACACCTAATGATTGGACCCTCTTGGTTCTTGAACCGGATGGGTGGAAATAAACATTCTAGATCTCATGCACATGCTCAATATAATGTGCACACAAGGATATGATCCTTTTCCTCATTTGTATTGTGTTGTAACTTGTACTAAGAACCAATCTTAGGCAATGTGTTAGGGATTGGACTCCTGATATTGGCTTTAATTCATGACTTTGTTATTCACAGATGATATTTGAATTGACTGCCAAGAAGCTGATAAGCTATGATCCAATTACATGTTCAAGCAATTTGAGAGAGAACTTTGTTGCTTTCATTGAAGGTCTCATATCATTTCCCATCAACATTCCAGGCACTGCTTATTACAAATGCATTCAGGTGAGTGTAAGTTATATATGCTTATGTCTCAAAGCATATTTTTGAAGAAAGGTGTATAGTTCTAAAAAAATGTCACCTTGTGGATCCTTTTAGGGGCGCAAAAACACGATGCGGGTGTTGAAGAAAATGCTAGAGGAAAGGCGTTCTTCTCCTGAGAGACGCAAGGGGGATTTCTTCGACCGTGTGATTGATGAGCTGCAGAAAGATCGAAGCATGCTAACGGAGGCGATTGCTCTTGATTTGATTTTTGTTTTGCTCTTTGCCAGCTATGAGACAACTTCCTTGGCCTTAACTATGGCTATCAAATATCTTACGGAGCACCCACAAGTGCTTGACAAATTAACTGTATGTACTCTCTGCCTTTTTGTTCTTATAGTACTTTTTCCTCATATACACAAAGAAGAAAAGGAAGTATTCGGATTGAGTGGTGTATCATTTACCAGGAGGAGCAAGAGGGAATTTTGAAAAGGAAGGAAAACCCAGATGATGGAATCACCTGGGAGGAATATAAATCTATGACTTTCACTTCACAGGTTCGACTCATGAAATTACAAGCAACTTTTTATTTCAGTTTTAATTAGACATTATGTCCATGCAATTGGATTGAACTTATTATTTCCGATAAGTGCAGGTTATAAATGAAACTGTTAGGCTGTCCAATATTGCACCAGGGATTTTCAGGAAAGCTATGAAGGATTTCAAGATCAAAGGTAACTAACTACAAGTAGTAACCGTTTTTGACTTCTCATTTTTGGAAACAATACCATACTCGGATTTTAGTTGCGTGTCGCTAATGGCAGCTAAAATCTGATTCAACCTGTGTATGGTCCAACTTTGCAGCATACTTCTCTGCAGGGTGGTCTCCATACAAGTTAAAACAGATTTTTGTTGACATGAATACTATACAATAGGACAGTATATAATACTTCACCTCTCTCCTTCCTTGTACAGGTTTAAATGAATGAACATGCCATTGAAAACCATAGCAAATAAATTAACCAAGTTATTGATGCCCTTGGTGTTGTTTAGTACTGGTAATTTTGTAGATCTTAGAAGTAATCTGTATTTAACTCAGGTCCATTGCGCAGGATATACTATTCCGTCGGGTTGGGCCATAATGGTGTGTCCCCCAGCTGTCCACCTTAACCCTGACATGTACGAGGACCCACTTGCATTCAATCCATGGCGATGGGAGGTGAGCCACTGTAGTTAATAATTGTTGTTTAAATGTTAATTGTAGAAAATCTAGTGCAAGGTTTACCCAAGACCAATCACATTTGCTCTTTCTAATTGGGGTGATTTTCCTAAGAAAATGCTTTTGATGTTATTCAATAATCTTTATTGGATGATTTTGGCTACTGCACAGGGAGTGAATACAAATGGGGGGTCTAAGAATTTCATGGCTTTTGGTGGGGGCATGAGGTTTTGCGTTGGAGCAGATTTCAGCAAGCTACAGATGATGGTGTTTCTCCATCATTTAGTTACCAAGTACAGGTAAAACAGTCACACACAAATCTTTTCTGGTCGTGGCTTAAAACACCTTTAACAGTTACAGGACTCACCATTCCATGACAACAACCCGTTTCACCTAGTTAAATTTCAACTTGAGAAGTTATAATGGGGCCAAAATTTGCAAAAGATCACACTGAACATAGGTCTAAAATCACATGGCTGGTTAAATGAGTTGTCTATGTTCCAAATTCGACAAAAGAACTGACCATTTGCCAAAGTCAGTATGTTGGTTGGCTAGAATGGCATTGGCCACGTCCACCCAAATTATCACCATCAAGTCGACCTGAAGCGGCCCCTTGCACCATTGGCAGTGGCTATCTCCTTATGTATATATCTATACTCAATCAAAACCGCCATTTTTCTTCCTGTTCTCACTTTGACTAATATTAAAATTGCAGGTGGTCGTTGGTGAAGGGAGGAGATATTGTCCGAACCCCTGGTTTAACATTTCCAAATGGCCTTCACATCCGGCTCTTTCCAAAGAACAAATGAAGATAACTAGCAAAGTAGCAATTACATATTGCTTCCTTGACATAAATTAACATAGTAATTTAATAAGGACAAAAGCCCTTTCACATGAAGGGGTTTTGTAGCAATATCATATCCATGGAAAACTGATTCATGTTTATAAATATATGTATTTACGAGGCTTGAGAAGCTAAGCTTAGCTGGATCTTCTGAATGTCGTCATATCTAAAAATCCCAAATACAAAATGGGGGGAACTATCTAAACTCCCACATAGAAAATGGGGTTTTTTCAAAAATCCTAGTTCCTCCCTTGCTTGGAGATACCATGGCCCCAAATCTTAACTTTACATAGGTTCAAATAGTTTAATTCAAGAACGGCTCCTTGCACCATTGGTGAGGAGCGTCAGCTCTTGCGTGGTTGCCAGGATTCGAATCCTGGGTACGTCACATCTTCCCACTTATATGGGCTTCCTTCTCGCTTGTGCGGGTCTCCTTTCCATTTAAGTGTGCTACTTTTCCGTATATATATGCGGGCTCTCTTTTGTATCTCAGCCCCCTTGACTAGGGTAAAAAAAAAAAAAGAACGATTCAATTCAAATCATTTTGAATTACACACCTCTTGTTTCAAACACGGTCACAGACTCACAGTAGTATCATTCCAATTTAATTGATATACACCGCCTTCTATAAGGTATTAGAAAATGTAGCCCTTGAAGGAAAATTTGAAACATTGCTAGCTCATTATAAAGTGTGTGTGAGCGACTTGGATCAAATAAACATGGAGATATATACAGCCTTTTATAATGTATAGAAAATGTGGCTGTTGGAGGAAAATTTTAGACATTTTCAATTCATTGTAAAGTGTGTGTGTCTGTGTCCACAGTTTGGATCAAACAGATAGGGCAATATAGGCTCAAGGTTGGAAAAGCTGTGACCCGGACTTGACTCATCTAGCTCTAAAAGATTTACTGGAAGAGTCAACGTGACAACTTGGGAGAGTCATTTTTCTTTAAAAATAAAATTAAGAAATAGATCAAATTCTTATGAAATTAAAATATACATGTATTATCATGTATTAGTCTAATATATTCAAATTACTAATTTTATATGTCCAATAAAAATATTATAATAAGAAAAGTAAAAGGAAAAAAGTTCTTGCACATTAAATAACTTTAAATCCAAGTACATTGAATGTAAAAGATCAAGTTTAAGTCTAAAACTGCATTTCAATCGATCATTCTTAAATTGACAATTCCAAATCTTAAGCATTAATTACTTTAAAAATATATAAAAAATATTATTTAAATTAAAATCTACTTATACAATGGTGCAAAATGCATACAATTTATCAAAACAAGGTGACTCGGCCTATTTTCCTCTATATTTGACTCAAGTCTTCCATCAAAATGAGGTGATTTGATGGAGTCAAGAGTCAAGTCGCCAAGCTTTCCTAACATGCACGGGGTAATATTAGATTAGACCTTATTATAGCACCATAGTTTTTGTAACATAGGATTACTGGTAATTAGATTTAAACATCTTCATCTAATTGGTAGACTGCAGATGGACAGTTGACAGTAGGGCTGTCAAAGGGCTAGGACTGGGGTAAGCCCTTACCCCACTCTCGCCTACGTGGATCAGGCTTAAGTGAGCAAATATGGGGTCTAAGAATTTCATGACTTTTGTTGGGGGTATGAGTATTTGCGTTGGGGCAGATTTCAGCAAGCTACAGATGACAGTGTTTCTTCATCTCTTAGTTACCAAGTACAGGTAAAGCAGTCCCACACATATTTTTGGGTTGTGGCTCAATGCCCTATGAATGGAACTCATTTCTCATGGTTCAATTTTTTATTTTTTTATGACGTGGGTATCCCCGTAGTATGTTTACCTGACAGGACTATTCCCCGCCCTAGGCACACATACAACCCTGGAACACATTCTTTCAATATCAGGTTCAACCGAAGGAAGCTATTTAATGGGGCCAAGATTTGCCAAATATCACATTGAACAGACTTCTAGAATCAAATGTGTGGCCAGATGAGAACTTGGCAATGGTCCAAACTCAACTACAGAACAGATTACTTATCAGTGGTTAGGATTAGGGGTGCAACTTGCGCAGGGCTCAACCAAAACCCAGTTGAGCAAAAGTCTACGTTCAGATTGGGGATATTTTGATTTGGGTTGGCTCCGGGCTGAATTTATAACCTGATTTGAATTTCAGTCGGGTTCGGATCAGGTTGAATTAGGTTTCAGGTCGGATTAGACCAACATATAATCTGAACTAGAGTTCAACTTTGCAAATTCAAGTTGAAGTTTTGTTTAGAAAGGTCCTCCTGGAATTCAGATTGAGTGCAGGTAGGGTCAAGTCAGGTGGACAATTGGTTCGGGTTGGTCCTTCTAGATCATTGACAATGCCTGCAATTTGAGCAATTTAGTCTTAAATATGCACGACTAAGAACTAGAAACCATTGGCAATTAAGTCTTAAAAAGCTGAAATAATCAGCATGTACCTTAGCTTAGATCTGACCCAGTGGAGGCCCTCTTAACATGATAATTCGTAGTTTGCCACGTTGACACAATCATCACCGTGAACTCGACCAAAGTGGTCTTGCAATTTCTTTTTTTTAGCTTAGTTGGCCTAGTGGCCACGAGATATGAAATAAAGCTATCCTCTCAGGGATGGATTGTGGAGGGAGCCGTGTGAGCCGGTCTGCTGTCCACAGTAACAACATTATGATTGATGATCCGTTTGCACCTATGTAAGTTTTTGAGAGTTGGCTACTTCATGTGGATGGACAAAACATGGGAATAATGTAATTTTATATTTTTTAGATTGGACTGTAACTTGATGAACCAAAAATCCGAAGATGAAGAATTTTGAATACTCAATCGGATTTCAGCAGACAGGGAGCAAACATTTGTAGTCCGATCGATCGGAACTCTTGGCCGATCGATCGGACCTGAACACCTCTCAGTTATGTACAGGCGATTGATGTCCGATCGATCGTTCAAAAAAATGCTCTCAGTTATTTACAGTCCGATCGATCGGACCCTTTGGCCGATCGATCGGATCTGAAATGCTTTCAGTTATTTACAGACCGATCGATCGGACCCTCAGTCCGATCGATCGGACAGCGGCGAACTGCAGCCTATTTGAGTGGATCTCATCTTGTCTTATCCGAATCCCACTCAAACGAGATCTATCCCATTCGTTTCAGAAAGCCTTTTTAAGGCTTAAACCTCTCAAGAAATGTATCTCTGATAGAACTTAAAAACCCTAAACTATTTCTTGAGAGATGGCTTTCCTCCAGAGAGCTTTTGTGAAAATCATGTGCTGAAGCCTTCATCTCTTCTGGAGATTCAACCTCAACGTATTTGCTGATTCGTCTTGTTTAAGGCGTGGAGATCGAAGTGCTGGAGAAGGTGAACGGCGTGTTCGTCGACTAGATCTACTACAGTCTTAGGTTGTGTTCAACTGTAAAGGGGTAGTGAGTATCTTGTAACCTTCGTTTCTTTTAGTGCTTTGATCTTTTTCGGACCAGGGTAAGGTCCCGTGGTTTTTTCCCTATTCAGGGTTTTCCACGTATAAAATTGAAGTGTCCATCTGGGTGATTATTAGATTGATTAACGTAGATTTCTTCTTCCGCAAACTTATATTGAAATCTGTGTTGGGACTTATTTATCATTAGGATTGATTCGTGATCAATCCTTTTGGTATTTCAATTGGTATCAGAGCAGTTCACACTAACTTATTGTGTGAGATCTCTACAGATTTTTTGTTATGGACTTTAATAGAGATGGGACTTCTATTTCCAAACCTCCTCTTTTGGATGGATCTAACTATCCTTATTGGAAAGTTAGAATGACAGCATTCCTTCAATCCATAGATGTGGATGTTTGGAATTGTGTGGAATTTGGCTACACTAAGCCTATTGTTGTTACTGATGACAACAAAACCATTGAAAAACCCATGGCTCAATGGACTAAGGAAGATAAACAAGCATTTAACTTTAACAGTAAAGCTTTGAATTCTATATTCAATGGTGTTACCCCTTCTGAGTTCCGTCGTATATCAATTTGCAAACTTGCTAAGGAAGCATGGGATATTTTAGAAACTGTACATGAAGGTACTGTTAAAGTTAAGCAAGCAAAACTTCAGAATTTAACCACAGCCTTTGAGACTTTGAAAATGGATGAAAATGAAGGATTTGATGATTTTAATGATAAATTATCTGCTATTGTGAATTCTAGCTTCTACTTGGGTGAGATCATTCCTGAACATAAAATTGTCAAAAAGATTTTACGATCCTTACCTGAGCGGTTTGACCCAAAAGTAGTAGCTATAGAAGAGTCCAGTGATTTGGATTCGATCGATCAAGGCTGATCAGTTAGTTGGAAATTTGCAAGTCTTTGAAGCAAATTTAAGGTCAAACAAGAAGGCCAAAGGGTTGGCTCTAATTTCTTCCAAGTCTCGCTTGGAACATGATGACTCAGAATCAGAATCTGAGGATCCAGATCTTGATGCCTTATTTGTTAAAAAGTTTAAGAAATTTCTAAAAGATGATAAGAAGGGCTTTAAAAAATCTTTCCAAAAGTTTAAAGGGCAAAATAATCCTACTTCTTCCTTCAAAGTAAATTCTGGAACAAAATCTGAGAAATTTGTATCCAAAATTCCCTCAAAGGATACTCACTGTTTTGAATGCAAAGGGTTTGGTCACTATGCATCTCAATGCATTAATAGAACTTTCAAAACTCAAGGTAAAATTCTCAATGTCACATGGGATGATGATTCAGATCAAGATGGAAATGATACTGAATCTGAAACTTTCTCTGGTCATGGAAAGTTCATGGCTTTTATGGCACAATCTAACAGTTCATTTGTGCAGGATGTTGAGGAAAACTCTGTTGTCAATGATTCAGAGAATCAAAATTCTTTGTCAGATAATGAGCAGGATTTGGTTGAAGCTTATGAAAGTCTTCTTAAACACTCAAGGAGGATGACTCAGTTAAATGACATCCTGAAAGGAAAATGGAAGACATCTGAAAAAGAAAAGCTTGTGCTTAAGAATGAACTTCAAGAAGCCCAAGGTCAAGTATCTCAACTTGAATCACAGTGCACATTGCTAACTAAAAAGCTGATTGATGTAGGAAATGAATGCAATATACTGCATGAACAATCTGTCAAAGCTGACAAAGAGATACAAATCATAAAGAAAGAAATGGATTTTTGCAAAGCTGAAAAGGTTGTCATATCTGAGAAATTGAAGGTAGCTACCTCTGAACTAGTTTCTACCAAAGCTGATTTAAATCGGATGAACAAAGGGTCAAAGCAACTTGATAAAATTTTGGGTGCGCAAATCATATCAAACAACAAGCATGGCCTTGGATTTGATTATCGTGCATCCACGTCATCCACCAAAGGTAAATTTGTTCGAGGACATACATTGTTTGCTACTGAACCTGCAGTCTATCATTCTAAACATGTACATTACACATTACAAAAAACTATACCTCCTCGCAAATATGTCCCGACTTGTCATTACTGTGGTATCATTGGACATATTCGGCCACATTGCAACAAATTGCGTAACAGACTTCGCAATGCATGGAGGAACAAAAATTCCACTCCTCCAAAGGTGCAACAAAAATCTATCTGGATTCGCAAAACTGACCTTTACTGTAATGTGGTTCTAACTGCACTTAGAGCACAAAGTTCACATGTTTGGTATTTAGACAGCGGGTGCTCTAGACACATGTCAGGTGATAAATCTCTTTTCACATCTCTTGAAAAACACAATGGTGGAAATGTACAATTTGGCGATGGGAGTAAATCAAAAGTCATTGGTAAAGGTTCAATAAACATACCAGGTATGTCACCAATCCATAATGTTTTTCTGGTTGATGGTTTAAAGGCAAATTTGTTGAGCATAAGTCAATTCTGTGAATCTGGTAATGAAGTTCATTTCTCACTACATCACTGCACAATTGTCGATGCCAATGGGAAAAATGTACTTTCTGGTAAAAGGAATTCCGATAACTGTTATGTGGTTGTTAATGAGAACAATTTACAATGCAATTCTTCAATCATTAACGATGTTGATCTGTGGCATCAACGGTTGGGTCACATTAACCATACCTATTTAGAAAAATTGTCCAAGCAGCAATTGGTTAGAGGTCTCCCCAAACTTCAAAAGCCCTCTAATCATGTTTGTGGTCCTTGTCAATTGGGGAAACAAATTAGAGTCCCACATAAGAAATTGGAAATGCTTACTACCAGCAGACCATTAGAATTGCTTCACATGGATCTAATGGGTCCGTCCAAAACGGAAAGCATTGGTGGTAAAAAGTATATTTTTCTCACAGTTGATGATTTTTCAAGATTCACATGGGTCCGTTTTCTTAGAGATAAATCTGAAACTTTTGCAGTTTTTTATCACTTATGGCTTCAACTTATTGCAGGTAAGGGAGCTCAATTTGGTGGAGTTGCCAGAATCAGATCTGATCATGGAACTGAATTTCAGAATTCATGTTTTGATTCTTTTTGTACTGAGAATGGCATAAAACATGAGTTTTCTGCTCCTAAAACTCCTCAGCAAAATGGAGTTGTGGAACGAAAAAATCGGGTGGTACAGGAAATGCCTCGTGTTCTGATTCATAGTAAGAAAGTGCCACAGCGATTTTGGGCTCAGGCAATAAACACCGCTGTCTATGTGATCAACCGAGTCTATCTCCGGTCTGGTACAAAGAATACACCGTATGAGTTGCGGAATGGAAGGAAACCCACTGTAAAATACTTCAAAACCTTTGGGAGTAAATGTTATATCTTGAAAGACCGAGAGCATCTTGGCAAGTTTGACTCCCGAAGTGATGAAGGGATTTTTCTTGGGTATTCTTTAGATAGTAGAGCATACCGCGTATTTCATCTGCGTAATTCTACTGTCATGGAATCTATCAATGTAGTCATAGATGATGCTGGACCTTCTTATTTTTCAGATGATGAAGATGACTTTTTTCTAATTCCTATTTCTTCTCAGCAGGTTGAGCAAGACGGAAATCAAAGTAAGGAACCGGCAGATCAAGCACAACCAGCTCAAGATATTGTTGTACCTGATTCAGAATCCGAATCTGAAATTGAAATATCTGGAGCAAAATTAAAGAGATCGGCTTCAGGAACATCAAGTCATCAGCCTTCTTCAAGCAAGGACATACATCCTCGATCTCAAAAAGGTCAAGTACTCAAAGATCACTCTCTTGACGAAGTCATTGGTGATATTCAGGCTCCGTTGAAGACTCGACAGCAAGTACAAAATGAGGTAACTTTTTTATGTTATGTCTCCTTCTTAGAACCAAAAAATGTCAAAGAAGCACTTGTTGATGACTCCTGGATCAATGCCATGCATGAGGAGTTAGGTCAATTTGAGCGTAATCGTGTTTGGGAACTTGTACCACGACCTTCTCATACCAATGTTATCGGGACAAAATGGATTTTCAAAAATAAAACCGATGAACTTGGTAAAGTCATTCGAAACAAGGCCAGACTCGTTGCCCAGGGATATACACAGGTGGAGGGAATTGATTTTGATGAAACATTTGCCCCTGTTGCTCATCTTGAGTCCATCCGTATTCTTTTAGCAATAGCTTGTTCCTTGAAAATCAAGCTATATCAGATGGATGTCAAGAGTGCCTTCTTGAATGGTTATTTGAATGAGGAGGTGTATGTTGAACAACCTAAAGTAGGCATGGCACGGCACGGCCCGCTAAAATCTCGGCCCGCCCGTGCCGTGGGCCGGGCCGGCACGGCCCGCCCCAGCTAACGGGCCGGCACGGCACGGCCCACTGGCACGGCCCACAGTGGGGCGGGCTGGAGCGGGCCGTGCCGGGCCGGCCCGCGGGCCAGGCTTTTTTTTTTTTTTTTATATAGACTAATATAGATATATAATTACCGTAAGGCGTAACGTAAGCGTAAGTCCGTAACGACATGGATTTGAATTTGATTTTCGATCAATAGTCATTAATTTTTCAATAGTTACTTTTCTAAACATTTAAACTTATACAAACATTTGACAAATGATTGAGTGGTTCAAATTAATTTATAGATATTTACTCACATATTACTTAAGTACTATATATGATTTTTCTTTTTCTTATCAGTATTAAAAATAAAAATTAGAACACAAGCAAGGAGAATGACAAAGATATTTAAGTGGTTCGGTCAAACTCGACCTACTCCACTGAGAAGAGAGAACCATTTGGATCTTAACTTCTTAAAGGTTTCTAAATAGGATTACCTTCAAAACCTTACAATCTTTTTAGAAAATAAAAAAAAAGAATGAAAAACTTATAAATTACAATGAAGAAAAAAGTAAAAAATCAGATTTGTAGTCCACTAATGTATTCTGCTGGATCAAAATCTTCCATCAATGATGTTAACTCTTGCTTCCTCTTATCTGCCAAGTACCAGTCTCGTAGGCAAACACAACACTCCACCGTTTCTTCAGTGAGATTTGTTCTTCTGTCTTCTACTACACGTCCACCTGCACTAAAAGCCTGTTCTGATGCTACAGAAGACATAGGAATAGTTAATAGATCACGAGCCATGGCTGCCAATACTGGATAAATGCTTTCTTGTTGCTTCCACCAGGCTAAAAGGTCAAAAGTGGATGCATCCTGCATCCTAATTATACCTACGTCAAGATACGATGATAACTCCGTCACAGTGTTGTTACTTGAGCTTGAGCTGGATGCCATGCCCGTGGACAGGGAAGAATACCACACCTCCCACTCAGGAACACCTGTATACTGGACTTCTGTATTGCCCATACTAAGCCCAGCTGTACCCATTTGCTCACAATAAAATTGAAAAAATGCTTGTAATTGTGCCATTATATTTGAAAAATCATTTGAATCTGTATAATTCATATTTTTATTTATTCCATCAATAAAAAACTGTACACCACTTAATTTTAACCTAGGATCAAATACAGCAGCTAAAGAAAATGTCATTGGAGCCTCTTTCCAATATTTATTAAATTTGACTTCCATGTCTCTAATAGTGCTACCAAGTAAAAAATGATCTCTAAATCTACTGAATTGTAAAGTAATTTTAAAAAGTTTCATTAAAGCTTCATTAGATGTGGGATAATATATCCCGGAAAAAAATAATGTTGAAGTATAAAAAGGATCTAATAAATCTCTTATATGGGCACATAACTCCCAATGTTCATCACTAATCATTAAATCTTGTGCATGAAAAGCACAAAATTCATTCAAAATAGTTTTTCTAGAAAGTGCCTTGTTTAACAAATCATACATAGAATTTCATCTATGTTCAACTTCTTTAGGCAGTTTAATAGCTGATACGCCTTGCCTCGCACATATTTGGGCATACAATTGTCTTCTTTGTGCGGAGCAAAAAATAAATCTAGCAATGTCTTTAATAGCATCTGTATAACTTGTAATGTGCTTTAAACCAACTTTTGCAATAAGATTTAAGATGTGACATACACATCTATTTTGAAAGATAGAACTATCTATCAAAGTTGCAAGTGGCATCTGCATTCTCATTAATTCAATAGCCACTGTATTATTACTAGCATTATCTAAAGTTACAGATAAAATTTTTTCCTTAATACTATATTCATCTAGTTTTTCCAAAATAAATGTACTTATCCTAGTTCCATTGTGTGGCCATTCAAGAGTGCTAAAACAAAGTATACGTTTATTCATAATCCATTTTGCATCTATATTATGTGCAGTAATACAAAGATAACTATCACCCCCTTTAGAAGTCCACATATCTGTGGTTATGGATATTCTACCAGGAGATTCCGCAAAATAGTTTTTTATATTTATTTTCTCTTCCTGCCAGAGTCTAATAGCATCATTTCTGGCTGTATTTCTTGAAATACTGTGAAATTGTGGTTGACAGTATTTCTGGACCCATTTTTCAAAAAAACTCATTTTCAACAAAAGCAAATGGTAATTCGGACAAAACAATCATTTTAACAAGACCTTGTCTAGCACTTTGTGCATTATAAGAAAAAATACACAAACTGCTACTACTACTACCACCACCAGTAGTAGAAATTTGGGTTTGTGAACTAGGCCCCCCTGTCCCTGCATTCTCTGGCCTATGCTTTTGTAAACATGTTTTCCTATGTCTTGACAAATGGCCGGTACCCCCTTTTGACTGGGCACTATAAATCTTACCACACAATGTGCATTTTGCCTTTTCAACATTCTTTCCATTTTCAAAAACATCATACCTTGTATATATATCCCAAACTGCTGAAGTTCTACTCCTCTTGTTTGGTTTTTGGGAACTCTGAGGAAAGGGGGGTGGTAAATCACCTACTTGATCTTGTAATTCAATAAAATCTTCTCCTGCCTCTAAATTAACGGATGAAGATTCTGTGGGAAATCTTCTAGCCATATTTCAAAAGAATAAATTTATAAATGATAATAGTAATATGCTAATAGCCTTCTTTTGTGATAATTTATTATAAGAAAGGGGAGAAAATGAGAGTTAATATAATATAATATAAACTTATATATATGGAATCTCAAATCTAAATATTATAAATACCTCTAAATCTTTGAAGGCCCCTTTAATCTTGTCTCTTGATGACTTGATCTTTGGTCCTCCAAAAACTTCTTAGAGAGTGAAAGAGTTGAATGCTTTGAGAGAGAGTTAGAGAATGAGAGAGTTGTGTAAATTGGTGAGAATGAGAAATGTGTAATTGGTGAGGAATGAGAATGGGAGGGTTAGGATATTTATAGACTTAGTATAATGAAAAATGACACAAAATACCCCTTATATGAACGTTTTATAGCTGTTGGGGGGGGTAAAATGGTATTTTTAAAAAAAAATGGTTGTTGGGCGTGCTGGCGGGCCGTGCTGGCGGGCCGGCCCGTCGGGCCGACCGTTGGGCGGGCCGCGGGCTGGCGGGCTGGCGGGCCTGGCGGGCTGCAAGGGCTGGCCCACTAGGCCAACGGGCCTGGCGGGCCGTGCCAAACGGGCCAGCGGGCCGTGCGCAGCTCGGCCCAGCACGGCCCGCGTCATGGGCCGTGCCCAGTGGGCCGTGCCGTTGACCGGGCCGTGCCGTGCCACAGCCCGTTGACTGGCGGGCCGGGCCGTGCCGGGCCGGGCCGGCACGGCCCACTTGACATCTCTAACCTAAAGGGTTTGAGGATCCTCATTTTCCTAACCATGTTTTCAAACTGCATAAAGCCTTGTATGGTTTGAAGCAGGCTCCACGAGCATGGTATGCAAGATTGACAACATTTTTGATTGAAAATTCCTTTCGTAGAGGAAGTGTGGATAAAACCTTTATTCATCAAGAGAGAAAACGATAATATCCTAATTGCTCAAATTTATGTGGATGATATTATTTTTGGATCCACGTCTGAAACTTTGTCTAAATCTTTTGCCACATGTATGTCAAAAGAATTTGAAATGAGCATGGTCGGAGAACTATCATTTTTTCTCGGTCTTCAAATCAAACAATGTGAAAATGGGATATTTCTTTCTCAAACTAAATATGCTCAGAACATTTTGAAGAAGTTTGGGATGGAATCCTCTAAGCACTCCAATACACCTATGAGCACCACTATAAAACTGAGTTTAGACTCTTCTGGGAAGGACTTCGATGAAAGATTGTATCGCAGTATGATCGGTAGTCTGTTGTACCTAACTGCTAGCCGACCAGACATTTCGTTTAGTGTTTGTGTTTGTGCTCGATATCAAGCAAGACCTAAGGAGTCACATGTTCAAGCTGTCAAGAGGATTTTGAAATATGTAAGTGGCACCACTGGCTTTGGAATATGGTTTTCCAAAGATTCTACCATGAATGTTGCTGGAATTCTCCGATGCTGACTGGGCAGGTTGTGTTGATGATAGAAAAAGTACATCTGGTGGCTGTTTCCTAATTGGTAACAACTTGGTTGCATGGCATAGCAAGAAACAAACTTCAACTTCTTTATCGACTGCTGAGGCCGAATACATAGCAGCTGGAAGTTGTTGCACACAATTACTATGGATGAAACAAATGCTATCTGACTACGGCATTGAACAAACTACAATGGTAGTTTATTGTGACAACAAAAGTGCGATTGACATCTCTAAAAACCCAGTACAACATTCAAGAACCAAACATATAGACATCAGGCATCATTTCATCCGAGATTTGGTTGAAGAGAAAATTATCTGCTTGGAGCATATCTCTACGGAAAATCAATTGGCTGATATCCTCACAAAACCCTTGGACCCAACTAGGTTTGACTCCCTTCGTAAGTCTCTACGTATCTGTTCTTACCCCTAATTTTTTTTGCACTTTCTTTTCATTGCTCATTATTGATTTCCTAGCGTGTGATTCATTGAAATTTTTTTTGCCTTGTTAGAGATACACATTTTACTGAAAACTATTTCACAGTTTGATGGTTATGATCTTCTTGCATGATTTCAGATATTCTCTCCTGGTTATTTTATGAGTCGCTCACAGAACATTAAAAAAAAAAAAAAAAAAAAACCGGAGGAATAGGGCTACCTACGAGTATGAGTGATAGCCACCAAATGATTGGTAATTTTCTTTGGAAAAGGCTACCATATTCATTAGTGTGAAAGTCACCTATGATGGTTTTTCTTTGCAATGCTCAAAGAGCTTTACATTAAAAAAAAAAAAAAAAAAAAAGGAAGGAATTTAGGGGGAGCTTTGCTACTCTAGTTTGCCAGGGGAGTTGTCTCTTTTTGTGTGATTCTATCATTCATCCTAGCACAAACTAATTTTAAAAAACAAAAATAAAAATAAAATTTTTTTTTTCACATTCAATCACTCTCTAATGCTTGGTAGAATATTTTTTGGTGTATGATCCTTAAGGGATTTCTTTATGACTTTGTTATTAGTTTGTGCAACATTTTTTTACCTAGGCCCGTTTTCCTTTATTTTACCCAGGTCCGATCGATCGGACCTTGATGCCCGATCGATCGGACAGTGTCTCAGTCAACACAATAAATAAACCGTGATTCTCTTGTTTCTTACTCTTACCTCTTCTGCCCTAGCCCCTCATTCTCTAGCATTCTTCCAAGATTTTCCTTAGAGGTTTCCAGCTTCTCCAAGGTAATTTTTCCTTTAATCTATTTCAATTCATCTCCTTCTTTCCTATTATTTGGTTGTGATTGTTGTCTTGGGTTGTTAGAATGTGAATCTATTTTAGTGGATGTTGGTTTGGTTGTCCAAGATCTCTTGAATGGGTCTTTTTCATGTGTTTGGCAAGATAGTGTTTTGTGTTTTTGGTGTTTCACTACTTCCTGCTTGTTACATTGCTTAGATGAAAGTTGGGTTGCTATATTTATGTAGTGCACACCAAGTGTTTGCTGTTTTGCCTTAAAGACTTCATGCCTCCAAAAACTTCTCAACCTCGTAAGAGAACATTTCAGCATGGTAGTTCTTCTTTTTCTGCACCATTTGATGCTCAAAGGTTTCAAAGTCTTTCGAGAGAATCCTCCTTTGATAATGTGTTTTCCAAAAAACAAGTCATTGTGGAACGACAGGTTAAATTTGCCAGAATGGATATTGACTTCAAGGATTGGCTTCTTGAAAGAGGATGGAACTCCCTTTATGAATTTTCACCTATTGCTTATGGATCTTTGGTGAGGGAGTTTTATAACAACATTCATGATATTGGGAACGAATCATTCAAAACATTTGTTCGTGGTTTTCTGATTGAAGTTGATCCAAATTTTCTCAGTCAATTCCTTCAAATTGACCGGAGTTTAGATGCCGTATATCCCAAACCTGAACCTGACTCAGATGATATGGAGGATACGGTGGATGACACTGACTGGGGTGCTGTAGTTACCACTTTAACTGGTGGTCGTCGACGCGATTGGGTTGGAGGAGTTCTTAAACAGAAATATCTTACTCCCTCATTCCGCATGCTCAACTTGTTTGTCTGTTTCAATCTTGAACCTAAGGGGAGGACTTCTGAAGTGATAATGGAAACTGGTTATCTGTTATATGTAATTGGCACTGGGAAGCCCATTGATGTTCCACTTGTTATTTTCAAGCATATGCTGGATGCCCTTCAAAGTGCTTCAACTACATCTCTTCCTTTTGGAGTTCTTATTTCGAGGATACTAATTTCGCATGGTGTTGCTATTAGCCCTCATGATGATGTTGCGAAAGGAAGAGGACCAATTACATATCGCACTATTACTCAGTCTACCTCCCATGTCGCTGATAGTGATGAAGAAGATCCGGCTCCGTGTGCTGCCGCAAGAGATTTTCAACCTTCGTTTGAGACACCGATGCCATCCTACTTTCAGGATTTTGAGAACCGCTTATTTGATCAATCGACTCAGATTGAATTGCTTGAACATAGAATGGATTCTCAGTTTCAAGATGTGTTTGCACAGATGGAACAGCTGAACCTTGGTAGTAACCGCATTGAGGGCAAGCTTGATACTCTCCTTCGTCGTTTTCCTCCTCAGTAGTAGTTGCTTCTAGGTTGTTTTCTGTGTTTGCTTTTATAATGCCACTGTGCTTTTCTAATCTATTTGTGGACTGGTATTGATGCACCATTTTGTACTCCGTTTTGCATCATTCGGCTAATAGAATTTTCTTTATCCTTGTCAATTTATGTCCAAAAAGGGGGAGAACATTTGATCATGGTTGATGATTTATAGTCTTTTATAGTCTTTTGGTTAATTTATCATCTTTGATTTTTGATGATCTTTGGTCAAGATTGGTTGTGACAGGATTTACAGGTATTATCAAGATGGAGCTGAAGTTTTTCTTTTAGATAGTTTATGGGTAGATTTTCATGTATTAGATGTTTTGTCCATGAATTGCCAAAGGGGGAGATTGTAAGTTTTTGAGAGTTGGCTACTTCATGTGGATAGACAAAACATGGGAATAATGTAATTTTATATTTTTTAGATTGGACTGTAACTTGATGAACCAAAAATCCGAAGATGAAGAATTTTGAATACTCAATCGGATTTCAGCAGACAGGGAGCAAACATTTGCAGTCCGATCGATCGGAACTCTTGGCCGATCGATCGGACCTGAACACCTCTCAGTTATGTACAGGCGATTGATGTCCGATCGATCGTTCAAAAAAATGCTCTCAGTTATTTACAGTCCGATCGATCGGACCCTTTGGCCGATCGATTGGATCTGAAATGCTTTCAGTTATTTACAGACCGATCGATCGGACCCTCAGTCCGATCGATCGGACAGCGGCGAACTGCAGCCTATTTGAGTGGATCTCATCTTGTCTTATCCGAATCCCACTCAAACGAGATCTATCCCATTCGTTTCAGAAAGCCTTTTTAAGGCTTAAACCTCTCAAGAAATGTATCTCTGATAGAACTTAAAAACCCTAAACTATTTCTTGAGAGATGGCTTTCCTCCAGAGAGCTTTTGTGAAAATCATGTGTTGAAGCCTTCATCTCTTCTGGAGATTCAACCTCAACGTATTTGCTGATTCGTCTTGTTTAAGGCGTGGAGATCGAAGTGCTGGAGAAGGTGAACGGCGTGTTCGTCGACTAGATCTACTACAGTCTTAGGTTGTGTTCAACTGTAAAGGGGTAGTGAGTATCTTGTAACCTTCGTTTCTTTTAGTGCTTTGATCTTTTTCGGACCAGGGTAAGGTCCCGTGGTTTTTTCCCTATTCAGGGTTTTCCACGTATAAAATTGAAGTGTCCATCTGGGTGATTATTAGATTGATTAACGTAGATTTCTTCTTCCGCAAACTTATATTGAAATCTGTGTTGGGACTTATTTATCATTAGGATTGATTCGTGATCAATCCTTTTGGTATTTCAACCTACAAAGTCACCTTAGTAGTGGCTATCTCAATGTATATTGTTCATAATCAACCAAAAGCTTTCATTTTCTTCTGTTCTTACTGTTACTAACATTAAAATGGCAGGTGGTCGGTGGTGAAAGGAGGAGAGATTGTCCGGAACCCTGGTTTAGTACTTCCAAATCCGGCTCTTTCCAAAGAACAAATGAACATCACTAGCAATAAAGTATTGCATGTTTGATATGTAGTATTTTAGTAATTTAAATAGGTCGGTTGCAATTATTGGATGGTTCATCTTGTAGGCCCTACTCCAGATTTATGATAAGATCTACATATCCCTTTTTTAATTGATTGAAAATGCATTCAGGTGGACCCCTCATGCAAAGTCCATAACTACATAAGATTTGCAGTAACATACTAACATTCCCTTCTTTTAATATTAAGCCAAAACTTTGTTAAATCTATTTTGGATTTGACCATAATAACAGTATGTTTCTCTTATAACTGTAGTTGATTAAGAGTGATAGGGGCTTATATATCACATTAGAAAGAAAATTCTCTAAAAAAACCATGTCATGATTTGACATCATCGTCATCATCATGTGTTTTATTAGTCATAACTATGTCAGTGTAAAAAGTTTCTCTCAACTAAATTTGATGACATAATGGCACGACATCAACAAGTGAGCCAAACAAAATAATGAATGCTAAAGTGGAGGTTCTAGGTTTTACTTGTAAGGAAATTTCTAAAAAAACACCCAACTTTAAAAATTCATGAGGCCATGTTGTGTATAAATCCAAATTTGATACTCATCCAACTTTTCCTCACCGTTTGATTAAAATCATGATAAAATGATATCTCAAAACCATTAAATTTTAGGGCAATTGATCAAAAGGTTATGATGATCTTTTGGACTCAAGATTTTGCATATAGGTAGACTGCACATAGATCTTTCCATCCAATAGACTTCCATGATCATCATACATCCCAGTGGGCCCAACTAGGAGGGGCATTTTTTCTTAAAAAATGTCAGGTACTGTGTAGCACTCCCTTTACTTATATTCAACATCGAGGTTTACTTATATCCTTGGACATTGGGCCAACCAAACCTTATATTCAACATCAATGCTTACTTAGATCCAATTAATTACATAATTATATTCTAATTCAAACTTGGTTTTAATGTAGACCACATAACTCAAGCTAAAATGAATGCAAATATTTTACACAAATATCATTTTCTCATTTTTTTTGAAGTTTAGTTTTTATTCAAATTCAAGCCTACTTTTGCTTATATCATATAACTAAAATTAAAAAAGGTCAAAAGGTTATACTTAAATTATTATTTTTTTCTGAATTTTCATAAAACCTCTATTATATTAAAATTTGACCATGCCCCATAAAATAAGGAGACATGCATTCTAGGTGGTTTAGATTTTTAAAGGCATGGTCCAACCTAGAGCTTTACTTATTGACTTTGATTTGTTGAGGAAGAGAGAAAGAAAGACCAATTTTAAACAAAGTGAGGAGTGTTATAAGATATGGATCTTGGGTGGATGCCCACTTGTGATAAGATAGGGTTAGAATTAGGGTTCCTCCTTTTTAGTTTACTTTGCCTATAAATAGGCTCTCTCCCTATGTATTTAGACACAGTTAATGAGATATCAGAAAGGCTCTCTCTTCTCCCTCTAATCTTCTTTCTCTTGGTCTCTCTCTTTTATAACACGTTATCAGCACGAAGCTCTAAGAGAAGGAAGAAAACCAGGTCTTCTTGCCCAAAGAGAAGAAATCATTCCCTGCGTGGATTTTCATCGCAAACTCCTTCCCTGCGCGGATTTTCATCGCGGATTCCCTGTGCAGATTCCTTCCTAGCGCGGATTCCCATCCCAGATTCCTTCCCAGTGCGGATTTCCATCGCAGATTCCCTGGGCGGATTCCTTCCCAGCGCGGATTTCCATCGCAAAATCCTTCCCAGCGTGGATTTCAGAAAAGAGTAATATTTTTCTTTAAATACAGTAAGTAGTATCCAAACCATAGTTCAAATCCAACATATTAGAATACATAAAATTAATTTATGATATTTATTTTACTGTCATTATAGTGTTTGGTTACTATTCATTATCTTGCACGATTTTTTATTTAAATTTATTAATGCTATAAATTGATTATAAAAAAAAAAAGAAAAAGAAAAAAGAAAGAGAACCAGAAGTTCTAAAAGTGAACCTGAAGTTCACATATTCATGGACCAGTAGAAGTTGGAATAATGATATGAACCTGAAGATTCGTATCAATAAATCAAAACCTGAAGTTTTTGATTCAACAATCCATATAAATTATAAAGCCATGAAATTAAACCTGAAGTTTTTGATAACTTGTTAGAACCAGACGTTCTACCCCAAACCTGAAGATTTGACAGAACCTGAAGTTCTAATTTCATGTATTATGAACCTGAAGTTCTAAATCAAGCCTGAAGTCTTGACAGAACCAACAGTTCTGATTCTCAAATATGAGAACATGTTAAATTTTTATTTTTCCATGTTTAAATTCCTTTCTTAATTACTTTTGATGTTAATATTTTTTTTTATTTTTTTTATATGCACACTGATAACTTCATATATATTTCATATTACAGTTCTTGCAAGATGTCAAATTTGGCTAAAATTGACTTTAAAGCACTTAACATAAATGGGGACAATTATTTATCTTGGCAATTGGATGCTAAAATCCACTTGCAATCCAAGAAACTAGGAGAGACTATAAAGGAAGGTAACAAGATGTCCCCAGAGGAAAAGGCATTAGCCCTCATCTTCCTGCGTCATCACATACATGAAGATCTCAAACATGAATACCTTACTGAAGAAGACCCAGCAGGCCTATGGAAATCCCTGAAGGATAGATATGATCACCAGAAGATGGTCATACTTGGGATCACCCCCTGGCATGGTCTAGAAGGCCAATAAACTTTACAAACTTAAATTTTTTTTTATTCTTTTGAGATGCATGTTGCTTAAACTTCTTTTTATTTATTTATTTCATGTCCTAATGAATGGTTTAATTATTTCAATTTTATCATATGATTGCATAGTTATATTGTTTTATTATTTTGTTTAAGGTATGGATCATGGAACTGAGGACAATCTTTGTTTGGTAGATAGTGCCACAACACACACCATTCTGAAAAATCAGAAATTTTTCTCAGAATTGATGTTTATTCCACGAAAGGTATCAACCATAGCTGGGCCTGTGCAAATAATTGAAGGCTCCGGAAGAGCCCACATAATGTTACCTAATGGTACCCACTTATTCATTAAAGATGCTTTGTTCTCAAATAGTTCCCGAAGAAACTTGATTAGTTTCAAAGACATCAGAATGAATGGGTACCACATTGAGACTGTAAGTGAAGGTAACAAGGAATTCTTATGCATTGTTACTAGTATTGGAAGCCAGAAGCAAATACTAGAAAAATTAAGTGCACTCTCCTCAGGGTTATATTACATGACAATCTTAAATGTTGAATCACATTCGGTTATGAGCAAAACAACAAAGTTAAGCCCGAAGCTTAAACTAAGCCCGAAGCTTAGTGATCCGAAGACTTTACAGCTCTGGCATGATAGGTTAGGTCACCCTGGGGCTACTATGTTGAGAAAAAATTGTAGATAACTCCTTTGGGCATTCTTTAGAGAACCATCAATTGACCCTACCTAGTGGGTACTTATGTACACCGTGTTCACAAGGAAAATTGATCACCCGACCTTCTTTTGCTAAAGTTGCATACGAATCCCCATCCTTTCTGCAAAGGATACAAGGTGACATTTGTGGACCCATAAATCCCCCTAGTGGACCTTTTAGATATTTTATGGTTTTGATTGATGCCTCCACCCGTTGGTCTGATGTTTGCCTACTTTCAACTAGGAACATAGCATTTGCCCGTCTATTAACTCAAATAATCAAACTTAGGGCTCATTTCCCTGATTCTCCCATTAAGTCTATAAGACTTGACAATGCAGGAGAATTTACATCACAGGTTTTTGATGATTTTTGTTCATCTATAGGAATTGTTGTCGAACATCCTGTCCCCCATGTCCACACCCAGAATGGCTTAGCTGAATCCATGATTAAGCGCATCCAACTCATTTCTAGGACTCTGCTGATGCAATCCAAATTGTCAGTTAGTGCATGGGGACATGCTGTGTTGCATGCTTCAATGTTAATTCGACTTCGACCCACAGCCTATCATCAATTTTCTCCTGCACAACTTACATCCGGACATCAACCCAATATCTCTCACTTGCGCAAGTTTGGTTGTGCAGTTCAAGTCCCAATCCCACCTCCTAAGCGTACTAAGATGGGACCACAACGTAGATTGGGAATCTATGTAGGTTATGACTCTCCCTCAATTATTCGATATCTAGAACCAATGACAGGAGATGTCTTCACTGCTCGTTTTCCAGATTGTCAATTCGATGAGACAATATTCCCGCCGTTAGGGGGAGATAACATAGTTCCTGTAGAACGACCTGTTCCTGAAGAACGGCGAGAATTAACATGGAATACTTCCACTCTGTCTCATTTGGATCCACGAACTTCACAATGTGAAAATGAAGTCCGGAGAATTGTGCACTTACAAGAAATTGCAAACAGATTACCTGATGCATTTAACGATGCAGCAAAGGTGACAAAATCACATGTGCCCGCTATGAATACACCTGCCAGGATTAATGTCCCTGTAGGACAAAGTCAAAATACAACCGCAAAAGAATCTGCAATACGCCAGAAGCGTGGCAGACCTATAGGTTCAAAGGACTCAGCTCCGCGGAAAAGGAGAAATGAGCAATCATCATCATGTCCTCCCGAAGAGGCACGTATCACTCTTGAAGAGGTTCCTCCCGAAGAGGCACGTAACGCTCCTGAAGAGGTTATGACAAAATCCGTTCTCTCTAGAATAATGGAAGTCCCTGGTGAGACTTTGGAAGCCCCTGAAGAGGCACCGGTACCGGATAATGAAGAGATCTCTATATTTTACAATTATTCAAAAGAGAGATGGAATAGAAATGATATTGTCATCGATGACGCATTTGCATATGCGATAGCTACACAAATATCAAAGGTAAATGATGATGATGATTGGGACACAGAACCACGTTCTATAAATGAATGTCGACAAAGAAATGATTGGCCAAAATGGGAAAGTGCCATCAAAGCAGAGTTAGAGTCTCTCAATAAACGTGGTGTGTTCGGACCTATAGTACAAACCCCAAAAGATGTTAACCGTGTAGGTTACAAGTGGGTGTTTGTAAGAAAACGGAATGAAATGAATGAAATTACCAGATATAAGGCACGATTAGTGGCACAAGGTTTCCTGCAGAAACCTGGGATTGATTATGAGGAAACATACTCCCCTGTCATAGATACAACAATTTTCAGATATCTAATAAGTTTAGCAGTTTCTCAAAATCTAGAAATGCGACTCATGGATGTTGTAACTGCTTACTTATATGGGGACTTAGACACTAGAATTCACATGAAAATCCCGGAAGGATTTTCTTTGCCTGAAGCAAAGCCAAGGAGTACATACTCAATCCAATTGAGGCGATCATTGTACGGCCTGAAGCAATCCGGAAGAATGTGGTACAATCGTCTTAGTGAATACTTGTCTAAAAAGGGGTATGCAAACGATCCTATTTGCCCGTGTCTATTTATAAAGAAATTCATGAAGGGATTTGCAATATTAGCAGTTTATGTGGATGATATCAATTTGGTAGGGACTCCAGAAGAGCTCGAAGAAACTGCTGATTGTTTAAAGAAAGAATTTGAAATGAAAGACCTTGGAAAAACAAGATTCTGTCTCGGGTTGCAAATCGAGAGAAATTCTAATGGGATGTTGGTCCATCAATCTAATTATACCGAGAAGGTTTTAAAACGATTTGGTATGGACAAAGCACACCCATTAAGCACACCCATGGTCGTCCGGTCTCTTGATACACAGAAAGATCCATACCGTCCTATTGAAAAAAATGAAAAAGTTTTGGGTCAAGAAGTACCATACTTAAGTGCTATTGGAGCCCTGATGTACTTAGCACAATGCACTAGACCGGATATTGCATTTTCTGTGAATCTACTTGCCAGATATAGCTCCGCACCAACTCAAAGGCACTGGGTTGGTATTAAACATATCCTACGATATTTGCGTGGAACAACTGATTTAGGAATATTTTATTCTTATAATCCTATAGATTCCAGTTTTACAGGATATGCAGATTCAGGTTATCTCTCTGATCCTCATAAGCGTCGATCACAGACAGGTTATGTGTTTCTAAATGGTAATGCCGTCATTTCTTGGCGTTCTACTAAACAGACTCTGGTAGCTAACTCCTCTAACCATGCTGAGATTTTGGCTCTTTATGAAGCCAGTAGGGAATGTGTATGGCTAAGATCCTTGATTCAGCATGTTCGTAGTTCTTGTCAATTACCTTCTATTGCAGGTATCCCAAATGTTATCTATGAAGATAATGAAGCATGCATAAAACAAATTCGAGAAGGTTTTATTAAAGGAGACAAGACTAAGCATATAGCACCAAAGTTCTTCTTCACTCATGAACTTCAGAAGAACAATGAAATTGAAGTCAAACAAGTTTGTTCGAGTAACAACCTGGCTGATCTATTTACCAAATCTTTGCCAAAATCAGTATTCCAGAAGTTTGTATATGAGATTGGCATGCGAAGAGTTCATCATCAAACTATGTAAATGGTTGCAATCATCAGGGGGAGCAGTTTATCAGGGAGCATCCTGAAGTATGCTTCCTAGGACATTTGTGCGCTGTACTCTTTTTCCTTTCCTAGGTTTTATCCCACTGGGTTTTCCTAGTTAAGGTTTTAACGAGGCAGCATTATGCACGTCCAACACCATTTCAATGATCTTGAAGAATGTTGTACTCTTTTTCCCTTCGCTTTGGTTTTTCCCACTGGGTTTTCCTTAGCAAGGTTTTTAATGAGGCAACTGTCATTAAATGGTGGTCATCCAAGGGGGAGTGTTATAAGATATGGATCTTGGGTGGATGCCCACTTGTGATAAGATAGGGTTAGAATTAGGGTTCCTCCTTTTTAGTTTACTTTGCCTATAAATAGGCTCTCTCCCTATGTATTTAGACACAGTTAATGAGATATCAGAAAGGCTCTCTCTTCTCCCTCTAATCTTCTTTCTCTTGGTCTCTCTCTTTTATAACAAGGAGGAGAGGGCAATTTTAGAACAAACACATTGTTAGACCTCCTAGAAAAACTCACCCAAAAGCGCTCTTTCCTTTCTTCGTTTTAAAACTCTTTGTTTCGTAAGCATTTTTGGAAAAGATACTCCTATAAAAAGTTAGAATTTCACCTACTTCTCGTAAGTAGATTGTGCGGGATTTTCAATTTAACCATCTACAAAATTGGGATCCTAACAACTTAAAGTGCACTCTCCTGTGAGAAAATCTTCCATACAAAGAGAGGGGTGTAACGTCTAACTAAATCGTCATGTTTATAAAGATCATCTCTATATGTAAGAACTATTATCTAATTTAATTTTGTGGGCTCACTTTTATTTGATCAAAGTTTTCGAAATATACATGATTCTTTTGTTTTCAAACTATGCCCCAAATTCCACTCCAATCTCCATTGAATTTAACCTACCACGTATAATGTATCAATAAGAATAATTGAAGGGCACGTATTACTTTGGTTGGGTGGAAATTTTGGACGGTGCAAGCCTGTAGCGTGAGGTGTATGATTTGAACCATTTTGGATGCCATATAGGGGTCATATTAAGCTATAGATTTTTTTTTTAACCCTATAGATTTTTTTTGTTAAAATATATTATAGGGGGCTAGTTCAAAGTCCACCACAACAATTTTTTTTTTCTATTTTTTTTAATGAGGGGTGACCATATTCACTAGAAGTTTGAGCAAATCAATCAAATGATCCCTTTTAAGGCCATTAGAAAGGTCGGTTGCAATTATTAGATTGTGCCTCTTGTAGGAGGCCACTTGTTTTGCATGACAGGATGTTCATGTCCCTTATCTACTGAATTCTAGTGTTTGGCATGCATTTAAGGTGGACTATCCCTCATACAAGGTTCATACTTTTATATTTGCAGAAGATTAATTGGCAGATACAGCCGTCGTCGCGGCCTTGATCTTCATCTTCTTTCTCCTTCTTATTACATTTGGTTAAAACTTAGAGAATTATGAATTTTAACATAATAACATTCTCTTTCTCAAAACCATGATCAGAGTGATCGTGACCAACATGTCACATTAGAAGAGGAGTTTTTAAAAGCCATGTGACTTGAGTCATCTTTATTTTATTTGCATAATAATTATGTGTTTTAGTCATTATCGATCTGATGGTGGGGAAGACTCTAATTACCGTTGAATTTTTATTCATGATATAACAAGGTGGGACAATAATTTTGAGCAATTTGGATCTCACAAATGACCTCACGAATATATATATATATATAATGTTAATTAGACTGATCAGAATTTTATGAATCTCACTATTATAGAATTACCACTCATACTATGGCCATGAGAGATCCTTCAAGGGCACGACTTAGAGAATTCCCTAGCTCATCCTTATCAATGGAGACTTCATCTAAAATTTAATTTTTAAAAAATTGATATCATCTGCTATATCAAATATTACTCTAGGGGCTTAGAGAATCCCTGTCTAGGGAATATTTAGATTTCTCAAATGTCACCTCTAACTGCAATCACATATATTTAAGGGCCACTGAGTATTTTAAAAACTGGAATTTGGAGAATTCTACGAGTTTAAAAAAAAAGAAGAAAAAACTCCACAAAACTAGTTATCCGAATATTAATGAACGAAAGGAATTTTAAAAACTTGGAGGCAAGCTATTGACAGAAACACATCTCCTCCAAATTCCTTGCAAACAAACGTGCTCCCTAGATAGAATCGAGCTCACCAGTAATTGATTGCACACAAAACACATAATTAAAATTAAAAAAAATGTAGTTAGAACATGTGCTCTATGTTTGATGAATGTATAAGCAACGCAACTTTAATTGATGTGGAATATGACATAGAGGTAATAAAAAGATTAATCTATAAGGATGCCCCAGAGCATCTTGAACATTTTAGAATTACTTTTAGATAACGGGTGAATACATTTTCTTTAACGACCTTATAATATTAACTTAGCAACAATAACTTTTGTAAACTAATGGGAAAGTCTAGTGTCTATCGTTTTGCATAAAACACATGGGAATTCCTATTGAAATGAGCTCCACGAAATGAAAAAAGCGGTGAAGGGTGAAGTATAGAGGTGGAAATATAGATGCAGTGACTGACCTATGCATATGCCTTAGTTTGATTTTGAAATTGCAAAAACTTAAATGGCCTTACCTTTCCCACACACACACACACATATATATATAAAATAATTAGTCGCCCCACGTTTAAATCTTGTGATCGCCCCACGTTACAAAACCTTGGTAACTGAGAATACCAGATCATATTCGCATTGTTCTCTTTTGACATCTTCTTTCTACTGAGAACTCGAGATCCTCTTTGTGCCAATCGAGCTTCTCGTCGCCGATACTCTCATGGTTAGTCCCTCTCGCCAAATAACTCTAAATAAAGCAATGTCCCTCCCTCATCGTATTTAGTATAATCCTAATCACTCTAGCCCTTAATCTCCAAATCTTAATTTAAAACCCTTAATCTCCATCCTAAGCCCTAAATCACCTAATCTAAGGATATCTACAAGTCCGAAGATGACCAAATCACCATTGGGCACATTTTAATTTTCAATTCACAAATAAATTAGGCCCTAGGGTTCATATGTTTGGATGATTTGAGTTACATTTAAGTGACACTTTTTCTTCTTTGCCATGAGCCCATGACCAACTATATGAGATTATTTTTATAGTTAGGTAAGTGTAGGCAACCAAATTTCTTAGGTCGAAATAGAATCCCTTTGGGAACCCAAATTGGGTAACTGGGTGCTTACCCAAATCACCGTTTTAAGACATCTTAACACCTATGATTAAAATAAATGTTATCTTAGTTATTTTGATGATGATGAATTGATGATCACCTTAATTTGGGAGAGGCAGTGGGAAGACCCTTCAATTAGGCAAGAGATTTGAGCATGAAAAAGTGCCCAATCATTTGGTATTTTAATGTGAAAAAAGTTAGAAAACTTGAGTCAAAGTTTAGCCCCACCTAAATAAAAATCCTGGCTCCGCCACGGTATAGATGAGACATTTGAATTTCCCAGGCATTTAATATGAACGGTGATGGCTTTGATATTTATTTTCCATCTTTACCTTGCTCAATTTTGATTTAAGGAGTTATTATTTGATAACCATTTTTAAATATTCAGCTTTAGCTCTTCATTTTTCACCACTAAGAAAAATACAATCTTGGTTATCCAATTACATGAAACAAGCATGTTCTAAGTCTATAGAGAATTTGAGGTTGCACGGTTGGTTGTCAATATTGTATCTCACCCAGTTACGTAGGGTTCGATTTATATTGTGTCCTCTTTCTATGTGAAAGGACTCTTTTCCCATGTGTGTGTGAGCCATATGATTTTACTCGGGTACCAAAAAAATAAGTCTGTAATGTAAAATCAAATTTTAGTTAATAGTTTATATTTTAAACTAGTAGATAAAATAACAATATTTCATCGAATATCTGGCAAACACTTCCCTAATCATGGGAGCTTTTAAAAACTAACAAAGGGGATTTAGCTCTAGTTGTCACTACTAAAACTATACTACTTAGTCAATAATCAATAAATCCTAAAGCCGGAAGGCACTAACCTATAAATATCGATATACTCATATACATTCCGTGGAGGGGGTGGAGAGAGAGAGAGAGAGCGTGTGGAACCTCTATTAAAACTTGCAATAAAAACAGCTGCTAGGGTTTTTTTCTTTTCCTCCTCCTCCTCGATCAGCCATGGAAGCCGAGGAGAATTGCAGCGGAACGATGATCGACGCCAATGGAATCGACGAAGAAGAGGAAGAAGACGAGAGCAGCTTGAAGCGGAGCAAACCCATCACGAGCGCCGATCAGATGGACGTCGAGGCCTACGCCAGCCTCTACAGCGGCCGCACCAAGATCATGCGCCTCCTTTTCATCGCCGACCGCTGCGAGAACCAATCCATATCTCTCGAAGCCCTTCGAATGGCCTTCGACGAGATCAAGAAGGGCGAGAACACGCAGCTCCACCGAGACATCCTCGCCAAGATCGATGGAAGATTGGGCCCCGCTTACTCTCTCGATCAGGCCTGGATCAACGCAGTCACCCGTCGCGCCGAGGGGCGGAAGGACAAACTCGAGAATGAGCTCAACAATTACAAGGTATTGGAGCCACTTCTTCTTCTTCAATTCATCAATGTCGTTTTTTTTTTTTTTTAATTAGGGTTAGTGTAATTAAAGGAAGTAGGGTTTGAGTAGCAATTTCGCATTTTGAGCTAATAGATTGGCGGAATTTGTCGAGTATGGAGTGGGTTTTGGTTGATTTGAGAAATTAGGGTTGGATATGCTTTGATTGATTTCACCCCACTTCCTTTTCCTCTTACTCAATTTTGGATTTGGGTTGATAATGGAACGTAATTGCATTCATGCTGGTTTCTAAGTGTAGAGTTGTTTTGCAGAGCCTGTTGTTGTAAAATCGTTGCTTTCCAATGTACACTGGGCTCTGGTTAAATTCTTAAGAGGCTGAGGCATGTTAACTTCTTTCTTTGGAAAGGTATTAACTTGATTAAGAGACATGTTAACTTGATTAACTTTGATGAAGGATGATTTAAATGATGTTGGGAATTTCGTTTATGGCAATGGTGGCTTTGGGACGAGAATGCACAGTGTATCTCTAGGCACGGCAATCTTGTCCATCACTGTTTGAGAAGTGGTCACTTCGCGCAGTCAAGAAGAGTGGCCATGTGCCATGTGATGGAGAAAAAAAAAAAAAAAAACTATTCCTGGTATTTATTGATGGTGGAAGTTGTTAAAACTTGATATATGTTAAATTGCATTGCGGAGGAGCAGTATTTCCAGTAAGCTCTCATGGTTTGAATGAGACGTGGAAGTTTATTGCACTTCTTGATGTTGATTAAGGGCCTGTTTGTTTGAATTAAACTACATAGGAATTAAATTCAAACCATTAGTTGTTAAAAGTGAATATTGAAGGTTATTTTTCAAAAATGAGCATCAAATAATATTTCCTTTTAGGGAAATAGAACCAAAAGAAGATAGGAAATGAACAACTAGGGTGATGGCTGGTTTATTCATTTCCCATCTTCTTTTAATTATATTTCCTTAAGAGGAAAGGTTATTTGATGCTCATTTTTGAATTTTCACATTTGCTCTTCATTTTTAACCATTTAAGGTATGAAGTCTATGTATTTAATTCCTATGTATTATAATGCAAACAAACACGCCCTAAGTATTTTGTAATTTAGTGCACCTGTTCTTTCTTCTTTCTTTGCTTAAGGGATGCATTTGAGAATGTGTTGTTTGTTCCATATTTTGTTTACCATTCATGTTGTTGCTCGTATATTTGGATTGTAAAAACACGGACTTTCCCCGTCAGCCGTTATTGAACTTCTTTCTTTTGTTGGTATCCCGGAACTTGGTTTATGATTGCACAGATATCAACTAACACAACTATGTCTTTTATTGTTACTTGTTCGTTTTTTTGAATTTTCACTATTATATAATCTTATGCGCAGACAAATCTGATCAAAGAAAGCATCAGGATGGGATACAATGATTTTGGAGATTATTACTATGCTCATGGATCACTTGCAGATGCATTTAAGAGTTTTGCTCGTACTCGTGATTATTGCACCACATCAAAGCACATCATTCAGATGTGTTTGAATGCGATTCTGGTCAGCATTGAGATGGGTCAGTTTATGCATGTATCAAGCTATGTTAGCAAAGCAGAGCAAACACCTGATGTGTTGGACCCGGTCACTGTTGCAAAATTGAAATGCGCTGCAGGGCTGGCTCACTTAGAGGCTAAAAAGTATAAACTCGCCGCTCGCAAGGTTTGTTTCGGCATGTTTATTTGTTTTTCTGTAGCTGTAAGCTGTGTTCAGTGAACATATTTATCTTGAAAAGGGGGCATGTGAGCTGCAGTTTTAATTAGGGAAAATTTCAAATAAGCATAAAAATTTTGGCCAATTTTAAAAAAAGTGCATGAAGAGTTTAATATTTCAAAAGAGTATAAGAGTTTTCCATGCTTCTTTCACTCAAGTCCTCATAAAAAAACTTATAAAAATGACAAAAATGCCCTTATAACAGGTTTTTGTCTTTCCATCTCTTCTTTCCACTCTAAACCCACTCTTATCCCTCCTTCCTCCTTCGAAATCCATGGACTATGCCATCTCCATTTCATAAACCAAGAAAAAAAAAACAGTGTGTACATAAACCGCTGCAAGGATGCCCGTGCATAAACTTCACACCCATGATGGAGCTTCTAGTCTCTGCAGTCCGCACACTTCTGTCCCACTTGCCCCAAGTGGAGCCCAGAATGATGACTGGTGCTGGATGAAACACGCTACTGAGAGAGAGAGAGAGAGAGAGAGAGAGAGAGGAAGGAAAAAAAAAACCATTAGTGTTTGGTTGTAGTGCAGTCAATAGTGGTTGGAACAGTGGGGAGAGAATAAGAGAGAAGCAGAAGAAGAAAGAAATGCAGTCAATAGTGGTTCGAACAGTGGGGAGAGAATAAGAGAGGGAAGCAGAAGAAGAAGAAAGAAATTAAGAAAGAAACAAAGAGAAGAAAAAGAAAGAAAGAGAGGAAGAAACAGAAGAAGAAGAAACAGGGAGGCAGTGGGTGACGAGGTGGCTGGGGTGAAAGAGAGAGAGAGAGAGAAGAAAAAAGAAAAGAAGAGAGAGAAGAAAAGAAAATAGTAAAAGGAAAGGAGAAGAAGATGTGATTGCTCTCTATTGGGGACGTGCAGGAGCAGGGTTGATGGTGTGGCTCAGATAGGCATTTAGCTGGGAGAACAAGGAGAGAGAGCTGATTCACGTGGGCCTCTCCATTTCATTGTTGCCTTATTTTGTTCATTTGTTCCGTTCCTTCTTAGTTGCTAATTTTCAAAGTTTAGTTGTTCAAATGTACAAAAAGGTCGTGGGTTTGCAGACCACCAATTTTTGTCATAAGGGCGTGTTTGCATTTTTTAAACCTTTTTAATGGAAAGGACTTGATTGAAAGAAGTATGAATAACTTTTATACATTTTTGAAATATTCAAATCTTAATGTACTTTTTTGAAAATGGGCCAAAACTTTTATACTTTTTTGAAACTTTCCCTTTTAATTATAATAAATCTTATGATATGTTTCTGTAGCTTTTCTATATATACATACATACATATACATACATATATATATATACACATGCATACATATATATATACATACATACGTACACATACATACATACATTAGACACACACACATACATTTATTAAAACGCTGCAAAGTTTTAGAATGGAGAGAAACTCTTCTGCTGGGGGCGGAGTCTGTCACTTCCCACCTTCATGGTTTAGTTTTGGAAAGATAGTTGTTTGCAACTGAATTTTTTTTGAAAGATAAAAAGAATCAATTTATTGATTAAAGATAACATAAAGACAAACACCTTGGTCTTGATGGTTGATTAGCTCCATTTTGGCTAGCTGATATACTACCTGGTTTTTACCTTTAACAGTAAATAAAACAATGATTTTCTTATGATGGAACCAAGGATTTAAAAATTATACTTTCTTCTGACTGGACTTGGTTTTAGATCATAACCGCGGCACTATTGCTTCCATGAACAGGCTGAGTTTTTAGATGAAATCGCTAGAAGCACTAGGCATCCTTATACTCTAAAAGAATCTCTGCCATACTGCTATTTTTGTTTAGTAAGGTTGTTTTCACTTTTAACACTCTTAAACAAACTAAAGCCAAGGTATTCCATGCGATTTGAAGTCATTACATTACGTTGGATGTTCGCAAAAATGACTCCATTGTGTTAAGTTGGTTTGTTCTGGACCTGTGATTATACCATGGAAAAAAATAAATAGAGATTTTTTTCACAGTTATATATACTCATAGATAGGGACCCTGGACATGATTAACCCTAGAAAAATAAAAAAATTACTGTTTTTCTGTAAAAAAAATCATGACTAAGACCCTGTTGATATGCCAGGTTGGTGCCTGCAAAATCTTTTCTTAAATACGTAATTCTCATGGGTTCAGAATCTGAATGGAGCCCAATGTAGTAAATTGGAGTCTTCATTCTGTCCACTGAAACTTCATCCAAAGAGACTTCCAACAAGTACTGCCTTTTGCAGTGTTTAAATTACCTGGTTAAGGATCATAATGCCACAGAATAATTGGACATAAGAGCGATGCAAGCTGTGTGTTAGAGCAATAGCTTAGTGAAATTTATTGAATCCAATGGCTGGAGTGGTAAGCGCTTAATTGCACGGGATATAATGGACTGCAACTCCTATGTATATGGAGAATTTCAAAATGTAACGCCTTGACGTTTTGCAGTTTTTGGAAACGGGGCCAGAACTGGGAAACAGTTATACTGAGGTGATAGCACCACAAGATGTTGCAACTTATGGTGGACTCTGTGCACTTGCATGTTTTGATCGGTCAGAACTGAAGGTATGTCTGCTTTTCTCTGTAAATATGATAAATTGATTTGGTTTATATCTTCCAGCTGATATTTCATTACCCTAATTATTTGGTTTTGCTTAACAGAACAAGGTTATAGACAATATCAACTTTCGGAATTTCTTGGAATTAGTTCCTGAAGTAAGAGAGCTTATTAATGACTTTTATGCAAGGTAACTTAATATGGAAGTCCAGTACATTTTTTTCTTTAAAAAATTGTTTGTAGTTTGTGCCCTTTTTGGATAATTAGAATATGCATATTTTTGGAATTATACTCAGATTAGAACTACTATGATTTTGTTTATTATGAGTTTACATTGCATGAATGTGCAAAGTTCCATCAAAAGGCTTACAGTTCTGCTTGAAATTGAAAAACACCACTATATTTTCATAATTCAGAAATTTGGTTGTTTAATATTCTTCGCTCTTTATCATTCCAAAAAAAAAGAAAAGGACAAAGAAAAAAAGAAGGATACTTAACGAAGCTTAATATGCCAACCTGTCCTTACTAATATATTGAACATTTAAAATTTATGGTACTAACATTTGAACTTTGAAGGGGTTACATTTGGCGGGTAGTGTAGGGAGTAGGGACTGTGAAGGGCTTACACTGAGCAAAGGTTGGCTCAAGTGGGCCTCAGAAGTATAGGACTGTAGATGCAGTCTGCTCATAGGAGAAAATTCTCACTTGACCACCTCCATCAATAGATGTGTTTGACCTTGGACTACCAGCATGCTTGCCATCATAGATGGATCTTCTTTCGGACCAATAACAGTGGGAGTCATCTAACGTAGGAAATTGATGGGACCAGTGGGACCCATTTGATGTTGTTAATCATAGTGGGACCCATCTAATTTTGTACTCCTATAGGGGCCATTTAATGTGGGAAGTTCACTCTAGGACTCATCCATTGAGTCAGTTCATGATCGACCTTTCCAAATTCCAAATTCTAATGTTGGCAGTCCATAGTAGGGGATCCATCTAAAGTTGGTGGTCCACATTGGGACCCATCAAAATGTTAGAAATAATGGTTTCATAGAACTAGTCAAAGTAGGACACCTGGTAACATAGAAGTAAGTTTGGGCACACAAAAGATTGTAGAGAAAGAAAACTTTAGGTACCTTGGATCTATGGTGCAACAGGATGGAGTGATTGATACTGATGTAAGTCACAGGATTCAGGCCGGGTGGACCAAATGGAGGAGTGCTTCGGGGGTCTTGTGTGATTGGAAAGTCCCCCTCAAGGTTATAGGAAAGTATTATAAGGTGGTGGTACGACCAGCGTTGTTATATGGATCAGAGTGTTGGGCAGTAAAGCATAATCATGTCAAGAAGATGGAAGTTGCGGAGATGAGAATGCTAAGATGGATGTGCGGGATCACAAGGAGAGATAGAATTAGGAATGAGGAGATTAGGGGCAAAGTGGGAATAGCACCGATTGGAGATAAAATGAGAGAAAATCGACTGAGATGGTTCGGCTATGTTAGAAGGTGTCCAACGGAGGCACCTGTTAAAAGGTGTGAAAGCATAGATATTGCCAGGAGTAGGAGAGGGAGAGGGAGACCCAAGAGAAGTTGGAAAGAAATTATTAAACGTGACCTTGCCTACATGGATCTAACGGAGGACATGGCCCTAAACAGATTTGATTGGCGTTGTCAAATCCATATAGCTGACTCCACCTAGTGGGAAAAGGCTTGGCTTGGTTTGGTTTGGTTTAATGGTTTCATCATCTAATGTTGGAAGTCCATGGTGGGACCTATGTTTAGAATCATGGTAAGATCCATCTAATATTGGAAGTTACGGTGAGGTCTGTTAGTATTAGAGTTAGATATTGGTTATTTGAGGAGATTATTGTTAAGACTCCTTATCTTTAGAGATGAGGATTAGTATAACCTTTCTATAAATTGGGATCTTTTCCCATAATAAAGTTATGGTTGATTTATTGACGTAGCCATGATCTGCGATCGAACAATAGATCAATCTTCCGAAGGATTGATTGAATCCAAATATGGATTCCAGTCACTAGGGCAACCTCACAAGAGGAGAAAGCACCATAACCGAAGAGAAAACTCTCATAACTCAAAAGATTAATTGATAATAAGCATGTCTATTACAATGGAGGGCCCTCCCTTTGGAAAATTAAGGCCCCTCCCAGAGTCCTTGCTTTCGTCTGGCTTGCTCTCCAGAACAAAATTTTGACTATGGATAATCTATGCCGGAAAATGCTTATTGTCAATGCTTGCCCCCCTTTGCTTAGCCGATGAGGAATCGGTTGACCACTTATTCCTTCATTGCAATTAGACAAAAGCTATTTGGCTAGCTATCCTCAAGGAGTTTAACTGTAGCTGGGTTATTCCTCTATCCTTCCCCGAGATGTTCCAACTGTGGGCTTGTCCGATTTCTACCTCCAAAGGGAAGATCATGTGGCGCCTGTCTTTTATTGCATTCATTTGGACGATTTGAAAAGAGAGAAACAAGAGATGTTTTGAAGGAACTTCCTCCTCCCAAGAAGACCTAATCTTCAAAATGAAATTCTCTGTAGCCTCTTGGGTCTCTATTCTCCTAGACTTTCGGGACTTATCCATTGATGCTTTATGTTTCAACTGGAGGGAAGTCATCTCGTTTTGATCTGGCTCTTTTTTCCTTTTGTCTGAGGCCTTTTGCCTCTTTTGTATAGCTTCTCCGTTTTTGGGCGGTGGCTGTATTTCTAGGGTCCTCCCTAGCCGCTTCTCAGTATAGCACTTTAATACTGTAAAGCTTTTGATTAATACAAGTTACCATTTAAAAAAAAATGTAATAAGGACTCTAAAATAGAAAGCTACTAAGCCTAAAACAATAAAACAAGAAACAATCCTAATTAAATAAACTTAAGATAAAAGTATTATGCCACAATAGCTTCTCAGCCAATTCGGTCTGTGGGCTAAACCCAATGGACTGGGTTGGATGGCTGGGTCCATCATGTGGGCCCAGGCCTTCCATACTGCATGCAATGAATTTATTTCTTTGAAATTTTCTTTATGGTATCAAAGATGGGGGCCCGGTGGTGATCTTGCGATCAAGTCGGGCATAGTCCTATCCTCCGCAATCATCACCAGTCACCACCAATTTTCTTTTATTTCAATAAAATCAAGCATCTTCTCTCATTCATCCATCCAAATCCAAATACCTAAGACTTACGAATCTGACTATTTTTTGTCAAATTGCATGATCAAATTTCCAGTGGTCCAGCGGCACCAACAACTTAAAAAGGAGTGGTTTGCGACAATGATGGATCCATGGGCAGACATTGATCGGTTTGAATTTGGGAATGCGCGAGCGATGATTAGTACCTAAGACTTATAGATCTCTCTATTTTTCGCCAAATTGCATGGTCAAAGTTCTAGTGGGCCACCAGCATCGTAGACTAAAAAATGAGTGGGTTGTGACAATGATGGATCCGTAGGCAAACGGTGATCAGTTTGAATTTGGGAATGCGCAGATGGTGATTAGTTTGAATTTGGGAATGCTTCAATATTACCTTAATATAAATTTGGATCTTTTCCCATAATAAACTTACGGTGAAATTATGGCAATCTATTGATTTTTGAAATTCTTTATATAGACTTTTAATTAATCACTTCATTCCATAAGTTTCACTAAATGAAAAACTGAAAAACCTTAAGCATAATCTACTATTAGTTTATAACATCCTAACAAATTTTCTAACCACTAAATATTCTCTAACATCCTCTCAATCAGATGGTCCTTTCATGCACAAAGGATCTGTGATTGTTACATGATAAAAATTATAAACCCTTTAATCTCTAAAAAATAAAATGATAAATATGATCATCACGTCTTCTTGGTGATCATCGTCTGTTCGTAGATCCATCATTGTGCAACCCACTCTTTTTGAGTCTGTCGATGCCGGTGGCCTACTGAAGCAGATCTGTCGTGATATATTTCGTTTGATCGTACAATTTGACGAATATGGCGAAATCGTAAGGTTTGGATGATTGGATGGATGAGAGAGGATTGATTTTATTGAAAGATATCGTGATGGTGATTATTCCGGAAGCATGAAGATAGACCGTGCCTTGGCTTGATCGCAAGATCATCACCGGGCCCCAACTCTGATATCATATAGACTTTTAAGAAATTTTATTCAAGATAAATTCACTGTAAGTTTCATTAAATGAAAATATCTACATTTATAAGCAAATATGAACTAACCTTATCCCTGAGGATAAGGATAATCTACTGTTAGTTCATAACATCCTAACAAATTTTCTAACCACTCAATAATCTCTACTGTCAACAAGGTCTGGTTAATGTTAGTGGGTCACATGTAATATTGGTAATCACTATGTGACCCAAACAGGGTAGTCATGGAGTTAACTGACTTGACAGTAGAAATTTACCATGGAATGTTGGTAATCAAGATGGAACCCATCTAATGCTCAGATTGCAGGTTTTTTTTTGTTTTTTGCAAAGAAATTGCTTTCTATTATGTTCTATTGTATGCTCCTTGCTAGTTTAAATGCTATCTCATTCTTCCATTGGATGCTTATATCCCTTGGTAAACTGTTGATATATCTGTTTCTTATTTGCAAATTTTTGGTTGCAGCCGCTATGCTTCGTGCCTTGAGTATCTTGAGAATCTCAAAGCAAATTTATTGCTTGATATCCATCTGTACGATCATGTGGAAACACTTTATAGTCAAATTCGACACAAAGCCATCATCCAATACACAACTCCATTTATTTCTGTTGATCTGCATACAATGGCCAGTGCCTTTAAAACTAGTGTTGCAGGGTTGGAGAAGGAACTGGAAGCTCTGATTACTGATAACCAGATTCAGGTATGGTTACAAACTTCTCCTTTTGTTAATAGTGTTGGATATGAAATAGAAATTCACATTTACATTCGACCCACTGTGGATGGTTCATGCATCAAAAACATGATTCATTGGAATATCATGGCCACATGATCATTTGTCTTCTCAATGGATAGCCGACCAAAAGGAAAATATAATCCATTTAGTGCCCATTTGGTTGGCTCATATTGAATTCCTAGGATTTGCTGTGCAACAAGTTTCTATCTAAGGGGCCAGAAAAGAAGAATTAAAGTGGGGATCAACAAGGAACTGCCAAAATATCCCAACCTTTGATGGGAAATGATTGCCCACCCTTCACCACACTAAATTAAATCCTAGAAATTCAGTGGCCCCTCTAATCATTCACTCTTTAGTTTTCAAGTTCACCCTTTGAAAATCTCTTGGATAAATGCTTCTTTACCACTTATTCCTGGGAATTGAATTCAATGTAGGACAAATATGCGCGTAGTTCTGTAACTTTTGCTGATATTGTGATCTCCCCTATTTGGTTGAGTCATGTTTTTTTTTTCCTAAACTCTCAAAATCCGGAACTCTTTTACTGGAGCTACATTTCATTAATTTGAGAAGTTTATCTGATAGTCCCATCATACCATGGGCTGCCTTATCTCCTCGCCACTGGATAGAGCTAATTTCTAGCTATTTTGTTGGTTACTGTCATGTGGACAATAGCGTCCATTGGTCTCGTTCATTTTATTAGCCAAAAATCAGATTTACAGTGATACAGCCTGAGTGGTTGACTGACAAGTGGGTCCCACATATAGTCACAAATAGGGAACATTCTTTCCTTGTAGCAATTTTTTAAGGCAAGTAGGATTAGGGCTCTTCAGAAAATCAGGTGATTGTGATTTTTTTAATTGTCCATGGTTTAGACTTTAGACTTTAGATTTTAGATTAACAAGAACTATTATCTTTTATTTATAAAAGAAGCATGTAAATTGGATAGATTAGTAGAATAGTCGTCAATTCCGTTTCAGTTTTGACTCCACAATGAAATGTTTCGTCTGACTCAGAATTTTAGAATTTCATTCATTTCGAAAAATATAAAAAATACATTTATATAGATATATAATTGTATAAATGTAGAAAAATATGACGTATATTTAAGTGTAAATAACAAATAAACTTATTTTTATTCTACGAAATTAATTCTGATGTTATTCCTACATGCCTAATGTATAATTTATTAGTTGTGTATGTGATGATTTGAAATTATGACATACATTCTCAACTCACTTCTTCAACTATCAATGTCATAGCCTAAAATTATATTTTTAAAAATTATTTTCATTTAATCACTAGTTCTTTTCACCACAGATATTATGGATTCTTCAGAGGCAGGCATATAATTTCTCAACAATATGAGTGGCCTAGATTTGAAATCAGCGTGGCCCACCTTTGAAATCCATCGTGATCACTATCTATGTTCTATTCTATCATCAAGAAAGTTTTCACTCCAGTCAGATATTCCTTGATGACAGTAGTTCATTTGATAAACAACAGTTTGAATTTTAATGGTGCGTTTGGATGATGGATTTATAGAGATGGACTAAAAAAACTGAGTTTCTCCTGAGTGCCACCCTCAAAAATGAGAAAATTGCGGTTTATGGCGTTAGGGTTGGACCCTTTTGGGTAACACTTGTTAAGTGAATTCAAGTGAAGGGTCATTTTAAGAGACAATAAAAGAAAAGGGTTCTTATAAAACAGTATAAAATTTCAAGATCTACCTTATTGACTTTTTGTCATTTTGTGGCATGTGAAGGAACATTTTTTACTTCTTTGGATAAAAAGAAGAGGCCTTTTTGTCTTTTAGTGGAATGAGAGATTGACTTTTTGACTTTTTTAAAAAACAAAGAGTTGATTTTTGAAAATTTGTACTTTTTTGATGGGACCCCTTTTCTTTTCTTGTCTCTTAAAGTGGCCCTTCACTTGAATTCACTTTACAAGTGAATTACCCAAACGGGTTAAGAATTAAGGAGAGTATTTGGGCAGATTGGAGAAAATGAGGATCCCTAGCCGAGCTTCAACTCGAGCTGCTTTGGTCACCTTCGGGCTTTATTTAAAATCTGAAAAAAAAAAAATTTTGAGAAGCTAAAACAAGGATTTAGGCCATACAAAATTGAGTTCCTGGGTGCAATCTTCTATGTTAGTGTTTGGAACACTGATTGAATCAAAATTATTTGGTCATTTCAGCCGAGCCAAACCACAGTTGACTTCTATGATTAGTAGTATGTTTGGAATGACAATTGTTGCAAAAATCGGCCTAGTTGGCCGCCTAGGCGCTAGTCGGCGGTCACTGCCTAGGCGCTAGGCGGGGATTAATCGGACTAGGAGGGGATTAATCGGGCTAGGCAGGGATTAATCGGAAATTAATCCCTAGTTCATGCCCACCGCCTAGCGTCCGCCTAGCGATTTTTACAACATTGCATATTCCTTCAATATAGGGCATGAGTTCTGCAGAAAGAATAGCAGCAACCTTTGATTTTTGATCTAGTCTTACATTATAATGGGGTGAGATTTCACCCCAATATTGGGTTTTTTTTTTCATTGTTCTGAAAATTGAATTTGCATTGCAAATCATTCAAAGGGGTGAATTGATTCTTATTGTATTGTGATTCGTATCACAAATTTTCGGAATTTTTATTTTCATAAAAATGAACAAATAATTAAAAATAATAAAGAAAAAAATTATTTATAATCTGTCAATTTTCCATTGATAGCAGAATAAGTACAATGAAAAATAAGACTAGCATATAATCATATGAAGAACATCATGATACATAATAATATATCATAAATGATATGTGTGAGTTCTTAAATATGTTTTAAGATATAAATATACTAACAAAAATAAACAAGTTGCAGTGAGTTCTTTTTTTTCATTTTCTCTTTAACTAAAAATAAAATTCAAATTATCAATATTCACGAAGAAAAAAATGAAAAAAGATTTAAAAAAAGAAGTAAATGTAGACCAAATCCCATGCATACAGTCAAATTCTCTAGCTACATGTTCCTTATTTATCTCTACAATCTCCCTATTTGGGTAATTCACTTGTAAAGTGAATTCAAGTGAAGGGTCACTCTAAGATATGAGAAAAGAAGAGGGGTCTTATCAAAAAGTACAAAATTTCAAAATCCACCGTCTTGACTTTTTTGTCATTTTGTGGCATGTGAAGGAACTTTTTTTTTGAACTTTTTTGGATAACAAGAAGAGGCCTTTTTGTCTTTTAGTGGAATGAGAGATTGACTTTTTTACTTTTTAAAAAAAAGAGGTGATTTTTGAAATTTTGTATTTTTTGATAATATCCCTCTTCTTTTCTCGTCTCTTAAAGGGACCCTTCACTTGAATTCACTTTACAAGTGAATTACCCAAATGGGCCCTAAAAAGATATTTTTAATCACTATACAACCTTTTAAAAATAGAAATGCGAAAAAAAAAAGAAAGTAGAATACTAAAATAATGCTAATATAGACCTCTCAATTGTGGTAGTCCTGCTCAGACGAATTGCTTGAATCATAGGATTCAATAAAACAAGTATCGAATTGTAAGATTCATCATATCCTAAGATTCACCAGTAAATGAGATTCGTTATATAGAGACAAATCATTTTCCTTAGGATTCATCGAATTATAGGATTCGTGATACAAATTGTAGAATTCTGTAACAATGGGTTGTTTCACTACTGCTGCTATGTGATTTGAGCAACAATAGTCTCTAAGTTGCAGATCGATTGTTTGAGCGTTTAAGGCATCAAAGAAAACTACAAATTGGTTTGATCATTGTGGCTAATGATAAGAAAGGATCCTTCCTGGTAAATATCCTATAGTTGTTCCTCTTCTGCTTTATCATTATTGCAATGGGGTTCACCTTGTATCCTTCTGTCCTATATCAGATTTGGTATCAAAGCTGCTGCCTGCATCACTTAGGGTCATTTAAGCATCCTTCTGTCCTAAATCAGATTTGGCATCAATTCTGCAGCCTCATTGCTTGTGTTCATTTAAAGGGGAAGGTATCCCCCTTACTGTAGAGTTCGTCACAGTTGGTCATAGAAAGGTGGTTTAGTTTTCTGCACAATTGTGTAGTGGTAAATAGATTGTAATTTTAGAACACTGCATTTTTCTAGCACAGAGAATGGGCATCACATTAGTTGGGACACTGTCCGCCTTGTCGAACCAAGTCTACATCTGTTGCATTGCAGCTCTGACCTGAATCACATTTTTTACGACTTTTTGATGGAATATCATCCTGAATCACATTGTTCCATATGCAAGCTTATCTTTAAGGAAATGCAAAATTTCAACCTCTTTTTCTGGCTCTCATCATGCTTGTATGAGCTCTTATTTCTGTTTGGTATTTTCCCCCCTTATTTTTCTGTTGCAGTCTACATTTTTTAGTATGTTTCTGCTAAATTTCTCATCCATTTTTTGTGTGTTTTTTAATGCTTCCTCAGGCTCGCATTGACTCGCACAATAAAATTCTGTATGCCCGACATGCTGATCAGAGGAATGCAACCTTCCAGCGTGTCCTTCAAACAGGTGTTGAGTTTGATAGGGATGTTAGGGCAATGCTGCTGAGAGCCAGTCTTGTCAAGCATGACTACAACCTTCGAGCAGCAGCAAGAAAAATGTGATTCCTGTAGCACAACTTAGTTTTGCATGGCCAAGTGCTACTGCTGAAATGGATCTTCCATTTTCCGAGTATTTAAAAGTCAGCACCTGCAAAAGGATGATCTGCACGCCAGTTTTGTGTATGTGGATTATGGATTTTGTTGATTTAAAATATTAAATGTCAAGGTAGCCAGCCATTCCTTTTCCTGTATATTCTTGTTTTTATTAATCATTTGCAGCTCCAAGAACAAAGCCTTGCTGCAGGTTTTGGGTGTTATTTCCTAGTTACTTCCCCCAAAGTGGCTTTGCTTTGCTTCATCCATTTTAATTTTTATTTATTTATTTATTGTTTTTTAACTTTTGACAATAATGTTAGACACTTTGGATCCACTGAACTCGGTCGCCCTGTGCTCTGTTTACCTGAAAGTCAAAACTGCTTAGGGCCCTGTTTTACCTACAATTGATTATGCTAGATTACATAACAACTACCAACTTTCAGGTAACTCGGGCCAGCCAAATGCATGATGAATCCTCATGTAAACTGAATGAGTGCACTTGGTTTACAAAGATTCAAATGAACCTATAAGATACAGGTTTGATCCTCAATTTGAGGATAATAATAGGATATGACAAAGTATCATATCTATCCTTTTTTTTTTTTTTTTTTATGTGTGTTTGTGTGTGTAGTAAAGAGGATTAATGCATTTCTACCTCTCACATACAAAATCGAAATACTCATTATAAATGGATGAATCTCATTTCATATAGCTTATTTCTTTCACAAAATTTCTAACGAGAATATGTTATGTTGGAAACTCATAAATGATGTGATAGCTTGTCCTCTTTGCATTTGAAATGCTATGTTTCCTTTTTAGGATTTCAAATTTCAACTATAATTTCAATCCCTTTGGCAGTTGCAAATCTTCCACCCAAGAGATAACTTTTTTGAAAATTTTTACAAATTTTCTATACACAAATTCCGTAATTAGAATTAAACAAAAAAAGTTCGTAGTTCACTTATCAAGCATCTCGACTCGTAAGTGAGAGCACCGTCCAAACTCTATACTCTCAAGTCATTATTTTACCTCATCAAAAAAAAAAAGCAAAAGAAAAAAAAAGTCATTATTTTACATGAGTGGCTATTGTCACACAACATATATGGCCGTATTTCTTATCCATGAATGTTGCTTTGAGCATATTCTTTTAGTAGAATTCTTGATGGGAATTGATGAAGTTGGAAATTCAGATGGCTGTCTTTTTTAAACTATTGAATACATTATTTCGGTAGTAGAATCTTGAATTTTAATCCCTTAAAAAGTCTCACACGTTTCATTCACGTCTCTTTATCACTTCCAATGGCAAACATATCTTATTATCTTTCTCAATCTACAGATGTCTCTGCTTGATAACGATGCCATTCATCGCCATCATAGAAGCTCTCTTGTCTTTGTCTTTTTTTTTTTTGCCTTGGCTGTTGACTATAAAAACGCCATTGAGAGTTTTGGGAGATCCAAATCCAAGCCCTTACCAAGTACTCCCCATGTTTGATTTTTGCCCTAATGTGATGCCTTTACTTTTTAAATTCGTTTCTTAATTTTAATAATGTATGGCATTTACCTTTTCAATTTTTTCTTCCAAAGAAATTGATTGATTTATATATAACCCCATCCCCATTTATCTAATAGAACTCGAGAACTAGAAAAAGAAGGGGTTAAATGTATCTTATGAAATGTGACTGATATCATGTTAGTTAATCTTTTTTTCCTTCGTTATTAATCTACTATGGCTCTTATTGAGTTTTAAAGATCCCAAGATGATGGAGTAGATAATTGATCAGAATTGTTGTTACAAGGCATTCTAATCTGTTATGATTGATTATTCATAAGAATTGATATAATCTCCACATTCTAATATGCTATTTATAATTATTGTTGTATATTATTTACCTATAATGAAGCCACTGCGTAAAGGGCTAAGACCAAAATTATAGATAGGTTAGATTTTTTTAAAGACAACACGTGGACACCATAAAGTGAATCACCAGGGACACGATTCAAAATAAGTCTGTTTTTTAATAAAAAAAAAAACATCAATTATTCAAAGGCAAATAAACACACACCATTTACTCATGCACATTTAGGACTAATATACATAAATTACCTGCTAAAAATAAACAACTATCATATAACAACAAAGAACTGTGAAAGGTAATGAATAATACCCTGCAGGTTTAAGATTTCATTATCTCAATCCATATACCTTTTTCTTTAATTGATACTTCATCCAAAAATGAGTACAAAGCGACCCTATATAATATTTATGGAGTAGGCAAGATAATCGATAGGAATTAGGAATTGATAACGACAAATAACAGTGAAAGTCCTCTAACGACGACGACGAGAATAAATAAAGAAGCTGCAACTTTAAGATTTCATTCACTCAATTCTTTTTATTTTCCCTTTTGAAAACACAGAAAACTTATACTTAAATTTTGGTCTTTAGTTTAGTTGTTTGTTTTCCCAGATAAATTCTCATTCTCCATTTATGCATCCATGGGAGGATGGAGATGTAGATTTTATGCATCGGTTTTTAGTTCGACAAATAATAACAATATTATGAAAACTATTATTAGAAAAATGTTCTCACCATATTTTCAAAATGCTGGTGAGATTCAAATGACATAAGAAAATCGTGATTCAAAATATTAGAATTACATATAAACTTATATATGTAATAGCAATTTCTATTCAATCTTGAGATTTTAATTTCGTTATGCGATTATATTTATATCCAATTTTGGAACGATTGAATAGAAGTAAAATATGTTTTATTATCTTTCATGCAATGATGTTAAATACTGACAATTCATTGATTAATTTTAAATTAATAAGTAATTTAAATAAAGACTTAAACTAACTAATTAATCTCAATAAATTAATCCATGCATCGCACAAAATTTAATGCTAGTAGAAACATTGCATTTTTCCTATGGACCCTAGGGCAGAATCAACCCAGACCTAGAGGCGAAAGAAAACGAAAATATGCAGGTTTTCCTTCGCTCGGAGTGGAGGAAAAGTTGCAAATTCATCTTTCCCGTTGCTTAAAACGGCGGCAAAGTGGCACGTGCAGGGTTTTCCTCCGCTCAGAGGGGAGGAAACCTTGCAAGTGCAGCTTTACCGCTTCTTAGAACGGCGGAAAAGTTGCAAGTGCAGGTTTTCCTCCGCTCAGAAGGGAAGAAATCTTGCGGGGGTAGGTTTACCCCGAGCGGTGGAAAAGCTGCAGTTTGATCATAATTCGTTCCACTTCTATCTTCCGTTTTTTTTTTTCCTATACTTTTGGACGTGGGGCACAAAAAAACTCTTTGCATCTTCTTTTTCCACACCATGCACACATCATCATAGTGGGATCCAGCTAATGGCTCATCCGAATGGACTACACATAGAGGACGCTGTTGAATCGGGCCGATCCCATATTTTACTCCAATTAACGGGAATAATTTCTATTAGAGTGGATTTAGGGACAATCCGTGAAATTGTAGGACGTTCGATTTAATGAGTTCAGATTTTTCTCAATGAAATAAGAAATGATAACGGTCCAATAGATGGGCCCCATTGTGCATTTAGATAGGAATCGTGTATTGATAATTGTGCATTTTTATAAGGATCGTCCTGCAGACCCAACCCAAACCCGGAGGGTTGAACAAATTAGAAAACCCGTAGGCTTGACACTGTTAAAGCAGTGGTAAAGTAGCACATGCAGCATTTGCGCTGTTTATAGCGGCGGTAAAGATGCAGTTTGGATCCACATTGTTTTTACATCTTTTTTGTCTTTGGGGAAAATATTTACATTCATCTTCTCTAATTGCATAGCATTTTACTCCAAAATAAGTCAAGCCAGCATAAGCTCAACCAAAACTTTACCAACATCATGTTGGAATTGGCTTTTGCTTTTTGCATTTGGAACTTCTATACAAATTTGAGAGTTTTGACTACTGGATTACTTCCTCTTAAACTCGGCTTCCAAAAGCTTATCACAGAATACCTAAAAATATCACAAGTTGAATGGAGGCCACTGACGCAGGCGATGGACCTTCATGATCAACCATTAATTGACCTGTCAAGGTAAGTCTTGTCATAATGGGAATTCGTAAAGCTTGAAATTCAGATGGCTGTCTTTTTTAATACCTTATTTCGGTAGTAGAATTTTTAATTTTAACCCTATAGAAAGTCTTAAATCACCTTTGAAGATTTTAAAACTCAAACTTCCTAGTCATCTATAAATTTTCCAGATGAAAAGATGATTTTGAAATTTTCGTATAGGTACATTTTTTTAACAGGAATTCTATGGATTCTGCTAAAGAAACAACAGAGAGATTCGAATTAGGACAGCGCATGGGCGATTGGGATCGATTTAGCACTAAAATCAACCACCAAACCAAATCTATCGGTTTCTTAATTAACCAATCCGATCAGAATGATGGAGAGGGCCCAGATCCAAACAGAATCGGTTTGGTTCGGTTGGTTAAACCGTTTATTTCTTATTTTTTCGTATTTTTTGAAAATTAGAAATTGAAGATTTCAAAATGATGACACTCCCAGAAGAGGCGCATGAGTTGTCGAGCGCCACTCAAATGAAATACTAAAATCTAAGTAGTCAACTACTCAAATTACATAATATACTGGTCGGTTCGGTTTAGGTAGTGAACCGAGAGTTCAAACCGATAACCGATCAATGTAAGCAGTTTCTACAATTTTCAAACCCTAGACCGAACTAATCTACTATAAAACTGATCCGAACCGTCCGATTCGGTCTATTTGGTCCAATTTAGGACTGATACCGGGTTTTTCATACAGCCCTAATTCGAATAGCTTGAAAAGCATAAAAGTACAGAAAATAGTACCCCTCAAACCCCCCCCCCCCCCCCCCCGATAAAGCTCCTTCCTCCCGGGGTCTAGGGGTGGATGGTTTCACATCATATAACCTTTGACCTTTTGGTAGAGTAAGTAGCACGGAAAATCAGGCTCCCACAACAATGCCAGCTGCAACACGTGGCATCCTCAAATCATGTGCCTGCCTCCAATATGCGTGTAGCCGTTCAATTAAAACTTTTCGGTTTGAGTTTCGGTCAATTTCTGCCAAAATTCGGGATTTCGACCAAAATGTGACTTTTCGGCTGAGATGGTGTTTTACATAATTTTTTTTAAACTTTTTTTACACATATATACTTTGTGTTTCTTATATTTTTCCAAAATGTAATTCCAAAAAATTTATTAGAATGGATTAAATCTATATTTATTTCTTTTTTATTTTTTTACATATATATGTATATATATTATGTTACATTTTTCTCGAAATGTCATTTCGAAAAGTTTCGCCGAAATTTTGAATCGGCCGAAACTTTTTATTTTATAGGCCAAAACGAAATGGGGACCGAAACGATATTGACAACTATGCATCAAAGAGTCGGGAGCTTACCGGTACACAACCAAATGTGCATCCCACTTCTTAGAGTCTTCATTGCAGGCTTAGGGTACAATGAAATAAAAGCAGCAATGGACGGTTGATCAACATAATTCAACTTCTTTTTTCTTATCCCAGCTTAGGAGGGCTAGGTGTGGTCCTTTGGTGAAGGGAGTAGACCTTGGGAGAGGTGAGACGCCCTCAAGTTAGAGAAGAGACCTTGTTAGAATTTATTGTGTTGGCTAATTCATGGGTTGGAAAAAACTCTGAGTCCATTTGAGTTGTATTTTTTCTATTTTATCTTATAATGGACCGTTGTTGGTCTTCGGAAGATCTAAAGAGAAGATTGAAGAATTTTGGAGCTTCAGAACCAAAATCCAGAGCCTATGTTCGTTATAGGAAAGTTGCATCGAAGGCCGGGACTAGAGAAGGAGCTCGCTGTAGTGAGCGTGGACGCCCAGCCCAGTTCATTTAGAACCCTGTTTTAGTTTTTCAGTCTGATTTCAATTCTAATTGAAGTATTATTAGAATTCTTTTGCACGATTTTGGGGCTATATATTGGGTGATTCTCTCAACCCTAAACACACACAAGAAGTTGCTCTATCTTGATCTAAGGTGAGAAAATCCTCAGAGATATTCCTTGTTCTCTAGAGCTATCATTGAGATATTGGGCTGAAGATTGCTTTAGGAGGTTTTGGTGCTGGTACTTCCTTGTAGATGATTAGTGTATCTTGGTTTTCAAGGTATTTTTGGAGGATCAAGCACGTGGAGCGGTGCGCGGCGAATAGTCGTGTGAGGACCCGTCCCTAGACATACCTGGTGGGACCCAATTTGACCAAGTCAACCATAGGTTATCCTAATTACAGATGGGCTTCCCTTGGAGAATTATGAATTTAACCTTAGGATGACCCAACTACCCGTGGCCTGACCCATTACCCATTAATTAAGAGGGCACTTTAGTCAAACCCTACCCCACCTTAATCCCATGTGAGCCCCACCTCACTCATCTCACTCTCATCACACCCCCCATCTCATTTTCCCCTTTTTCCCCATTCCCTCTTCTAGGTCACGATGGAGACCCTTTCCCCTCTCCTCATTCACTCCACACCAACACAACACAGCAGCCCCTCCATCTCCATTTCTCTCATTCCTCTCTTTCTCTCATCTCTCTCGTTCTCTCTTCCTCCCTCACGGCTTGCTGCCACTTCGCCGGACGCCGCCGTCGCCATCACAACGCCGGCCATCTTCTTCTCCTCTCTCATCTCGGTTCTCTCTTTCCCTCATCCCCCTCATCCATCTCTTCTTCTCCCAACCCTTGCCGCCCACTGCCGCCGGACTCCGAGCACGGCGCCATCGCCATCGCCGTGGATGATCTCCTCGATCACTGGCAGCCACTCCACCTCTCTTTTCTCCATTTTTCGTTTCTTCTTCCCTTCCCTGTTTCTCTGTTTCCTTTCTCTGTTTTCTCCTTCTCCCTTAATCCTCTCTCACTCCTCCCAGCCAACGAAATTACCCAGCCCCTCCATTTCTCTCTATTTTCCATTTCTTTCCCTCTCTCTCTCTCTCTCTCTCTGTTTTCCCCATTCTTCCCCTTCACTGTCTTACTCTTTCTCTCTAATTCTCCATTTCCATCTCTCTATTTCCCCCATTTCCCTTTCTCTGTTTCTCTCTTTCTTTCTCTATTCTTTCTCTTTCTTCTCTCTCCCTCACTCACTTCACTCACTGCCCACAAGACTGAGCACCCATCTCACCATTATCTCTCTCTCTTTTTAATTCTTTCTCTCTGTACTCCATTCTTTCTTTCTTTCTGTTTTCACCCTTTCCCTTACCCAATGAACCACCATCATCACCACTAATTTAGTGGGCCACCAATCAAGTGGGCCCCACAACCTTCGATCATCACCATCATCTCCGCATGGACCCCACAAGCTTCTCATCTCCAATTTGCAAGCCACCACCCCATTCCCTTCATTGTTTGGTAAGCCCTTCTTCCCCTTAGGTTTGGATTAATAATTGGGTGTAGTAGTGTGTTTAGTAGCTTAGAGCTTCCCATTGATTTATGTTTTAATCTAGTTTTACTTTGCTAATTATTCCTTAGGTTTGATTTGTTGGGCTTTGAGCTAGTGCTTTTGGATTTGGGCATCTCCAACGAAAGGTAAGTAGACATGCTTAGATTCTTTAATTAAATTGATTAACATGCTTAGATTGGTAATTACTGTCTTTTATGGATGTTTGGCATGATTTCTGTATTTGGATGGTTGATTGGATGATAAGATGTATAGAATTGTTAGTCTAAGCTCTTTTTATGTGTATTTGGCCATTGATGGATGAGAATCCCTCATTTGGAAGATCAATGGCCCACTTGTGATGAGATCATGATATAGGAGATGTGTCTGATGTTTGGAAGTGTTTGGTGAATATTGGAATGAAAAGAGAGAAATCCAGGAATTACGGTACTTGCAACAGTATTCAGCTAGGCAGAGCAGGTTAGCCGAGCTCAGTGCCAGGTTGGCCGAGCTCAGAGCCTAGTTGGCCGAGCTCAGAGCCTAGTTGGCCGAGCTCAGAGCAGTTTGGCCGAGCTCAGAGCAGTTTGGCCGAGCTCAGTGCCTAGTTGGCCGAGCTCAGAGCAGGTTAGCCGAGCACAGTGCCTAGTTGGCCGAGCTCAATGCCTGGTTGGCCGAGCTCAGAACAATTTGGCCGAGCTCAGTGTCTGGTTGGCCGAGCTCAGAGTAGGATGGCCGAGCTCAGTGTATACATTGACATTTCCCAGATTTGTGCCCTTTTATGATTTGATCATGTGTGGGCCCCGTTGACCTTCCATTTGGACTATTTGGGATACGCTATACACGAGTCAAGGGCCGGGCTTAACCTTGACCCGTGTAGCCATCTAAGTAGGGTCTTGGGTTGTAAAACGGAACCTGATTCAAGGGTTATGGATGTCTTATGATGCTAAATACCTACAGGAGCACCAAGGATACTTAATAAGCATCTGGGACTCCGTGATCACTGTCTTAGGTGGAGTGGGACCTTGGACCTGAATAGAGGGGCAGCAATCATCGATGGATTTGGGATGTGTGGTATCTATGTTGATGAAACGGACACTAAGGCTGGCTGGTAGATCCGAACCTTGGATGTAGGCCTTGAGAGGTACTATAAATCAGGGCATTGCACTTAGGCTCTGATCCATGATCACGGTCCGTATTGGATGAGATGTCAGGACATGGCACTTGAAGTCCTGACCGATAATATTGGGAACTTAACGATAGATACTAATAGACGGACTGTATATTGAGATAATACTAATCAAGCGTATAGAGAAGCGGAGTTTACAAGGGTATGCACTATTAACTGTTGGGAACCACAAGGATGGACTAGCTATACCCGAACTCCGTGTCTCGTACCCTTGACTATTATCATCTCATATTAAGGATAATAAGGCTATCTAGTTCGGAGTACCCCCACCTAGTGATCTATAGATTTGTGGTTGTACGATTAGCCTGCCGAGGGTTATGATGCCGGCATGGACATTGATATTGATTAGTCTGCCGAGGGTTATGATGTCGGCATGGACTTTGATATTGTGATGTGATTGACACAGTAGGTACCAGGTGTGGGTGGGGTACTGAGACCGCCGGCGCTCGGACCGGGTGTATGGATGGACGGTGATATTGATCTAGCACGTAAGTCCAATGACTGGGACTTGGCCGTGGCTATGGATATTGTTGGTTGAGATAGCACGTAAGACCAATGGCTGAGACTTGGCTGTGGCTATGGACATTGATGGATTCTTGTGCGCTCCTATTCGACGTGACGGCAGCTGTGGGTGGCTATGACCCCCATGGTTGGTGTCCATCGACAGTTGATGGGACGATGACGATGGGCTGGCTCTGACCCCCACGTCCTTTGTACTTCAACTGTGGACGTACCTTGGTGTGCTTCTATGTATGTATATTGGATGTATGAATATTATATATTATGGATATCATTGTTTATTATCTTTAACTGCCGCCGTTGATACGGTTGGATCTGAATGCGATGGTTATGACTATGGTAATGCTACTTCCTCTATTTACTTCTGCTACTGATGACTCTGATATGCTTATGTAGTTTATCTGATGTTTTGATGACTTCTCTTATCTACTCGTTATGTTGTATCAAACATCTGTTATATCAATATCCCGATTATCGTTTATGCACTACACTCTACACCTTTTTCTGTTGCACTCTGATATTCTATATTATTATCGAGATACTAATCATGCAGGTACAGCTGGGATCAGGTATGGTCCTCTTTCCTATCTAATTATATAATGTATTGCCATCTAAACATGCCTATTTGCCTGGCTCATCGAGCCTGACCCAATCCTTGGTGTTTTCAGGTATCTTCTCTCCCGCTTTCTTGATTGGTGGTTTGTTTGGCGACTGATCCGTTGCCGCAGGGTTCGGAGAATGATGCATTTGGTGCATCGTGAGGCGTCTATCATATAGATCTCTATTCTTTCCTTTTCTTGTAGCTGGCCGTGTTGGCCTAGGACTGAATAGTTAGTTTAATTATGGAAAGTACCTTGTAATCTTTTAAAGTGAAATAAAATTTTAGGGCCTTGTCCATTTACCTGCTCATATGAGATTCACACTTGATTATATTATTGGATTTTCCGCATCTCTTAGGTACTTTCTCGTAGCGCCCCGAGATTCGAGGCGCCCGGATTTTGGGGCGTTACAAGTCGTGGCAGGGAGGAGTTGTGTAAGGAACTACAGTCCTTAGGTCGACATACTGATTGTAATAAGGGAGCTATGAGTATATATTGTAATCGTTCAATAGTGATTGATTTTTCTGATTGTGGTTTTTTCTCCTAGATAGGATTTTCACGTTAAATTTGTGTCTGCCTTCTTGTGGTGATTGTTTGGTAGATTATATTGTTAGTTTGCATTATTTTTATTTTATTATATATTGATTGTTTAAACTAGCATCCATTCAAGTAGTGCTCTTTTAGACTTCGAATGAGATAGTACAATCCTCGGATGAGAAAAGCATATTTAGACCGAGGCCAAATAAGAATAGACACCTCTTATCATTAAGGTAAGAGGTCAAGCAAGCAGCTAGCACCATGGGGCACTAGTTTCCAAAGTCATTTAGATTTCCCATTTGGACCTTCTAAAGTCATCATGTTGGCTTCAGGGGGCGGAACCACAATATAGGAATTGGGGGGCCGTTGTTATCAAAAACGTGTGTGTGTCTGTATGGGGCTATTTAATGCCAATTCTTACAGCCTCTTTGGCATCATTGTGAAATGTTTTATTTTGAGAATTGGGGGGGGGGGGGGTTGGTTCTACGCATCTATAAAGTTCCTCCTTCCTCTCTTTTTTTTATTTTCTTTTGTAAAATACTTTTCAAACAAGTTTTTCTTCCCTCATTCTCAAAATAAAATCAAATGGGCCCCTGGTTGCTTACTTGGGCCCACCCTGAAAAGAATGACCACAAACCATCCTAGTCCGGCAGAGCATCACACGATTCACACCACCCTACCACATCATATTATATTATCCGTCGTTGCTTGCCAAACAAAACCACGCCACGCGGCGATGCAAGAAAACGAAGCAGACACGCGTCTGATGCCGTTTCTTCTTGCTACCCAATCCTTCCTCCAATCGCAGCAGGATACGACTTTAAAGAGTTCCACCAATCCACATTTAAAAGGAGAGGCTCTCCTTTCCAATATACACTACACAGACTGACGAACGATCAGGGCGATTTTGCCACGCTCCCACTAATCATTCCATGGCCGATTCACCACTACCCCACCATGACCAGGACCAGCATAACATCTACGACTCTCTCTTGAAACGGTTTCGAGACCTTGAGGTCAGTCACAGCAGACTCAGAGAGCAGTTTCATCTTCTCCTGAGAGAGAAAGAAGAAGAAGAAGAGAGAAGGGTTGGTGATAGTAATAGTAGGAGAAAAGTTGAGTGTTTTCGGGATTTCTTCTTCAGGGAAAGTCCTTATTACAAGGTACTGCAGTGCATGGGCCATGCTCTTCATATATCAAGACCTCCTCCTTCATGGGAGATCATATATTGGTATGTTTTTTTTTCCTTTCATACAACTCCATTTACTGATGTGTCCTTTGAACGATTGGTGCTGTTTTATTAAAGTAGCCTTTGCACAAAAATATATGATTTGACTTTTTGGCATATATTTATGTGAAAGATATGATATCATGTGAAGAGATATCCCACTAAGTATGGTTCTAGACTTCTAGTTACCGCTTGCCAAGTGCCAACCCAAGAACGTAGTGGGACAGTTAACTGTCTGTTTGACGAAAATATTTATGTAGCTCAGGATTCGAGATAAATTGCACAGTGAGTTTCACCTTTGGGAGAAAAACAAAGTTGAGTACAATATCTATCTATCGGAACTCTGTTTGGTCCGAACAGGAAAGCCTGTATGACTCAATGAGATGGTGACACGTGAGGAGGAATAGTTTTTTTTTATTGGAGATGGAGATGGAGATGGGATGTCAGCTGATTTAACTCTCTTCCCCATGTGTCACCCTCTCATTGGACCAAACAGGGCTTCCCTGTTTGGTCCAAACAGGGGATCCGGATCCCTATCTATCTTCTGGGTTCTAACACAAAAGGCCTTATTGGACATCATCTTCTGGATTCTAAAACACAAGCCCTTATTGGACATCGTTTTATTTTTGTCCTTTTTCCTCAAAAAGAATGCTCTATATATTGTTCAGAATTTAAGAAAACTGTGATTAATCTCCGCTTCCATTTTTTAAGGATGTTTTAGGTGTAAATAAAATTGCAAAATAATACACTAAGGTGGTAAAAATGAACTTTCGTTATCTTATACTTTTCATTTTAAACCAATAGAAAATATGTCGAGAGAATAACTTCTTACTCGAGTGGTAAGGCGCAATAGTTCACACCTACTTGCTCAAGGTTCGAGTCCTGGATATGCCATCTCTTTCTGCATGTGGGGGTCCTTCGCGACCTCTCTTTTGAGTCTCAGCCCTCTTGGTATGGGGTTGAGTTTTTTAGCTCTTATATATGTACAAACAACTTTCTATAGTAATGTATGGTTGTCCAGCAAAGAAGGCATGCATGCTTGATGACTTACTTTGAAGCATAACAATCATGAGTGTTAAAAATCTTCCAAGGACCTACTTTCATGGTAAAAAAAGAAGATGGGAACCATTCTATCATAGGCGGATATTATTTTGAGGGCCTTAAAAGTTATATAAACCCTAAACATTATATATGGCCCGAAAAGAACGTATTATTTTGAGGGCCTCAGAGCTATTCAAATCTTATACATTAGATATTGCTCGATTTTAGTGGAAAACTGCATTATGATGAATTAGGCAGCACACAAAATCTAAATGACAAAGTTTTGAGGGACTGAGGGGTAAGTTTGTGTGAGAGGCTTAGATTGATGATTAGGAGGGGGAATATACAATATTATCATTGTATGGTCTATGCATGGATAGGTGTTGCCCCAAAGTCATCAGAATCAACAGTTGAAAAGTGCCAAAAACTTGAAGCTACACCCCAAGGTGAATATAATTCAGTTGAGAGTTGAGACTAAAAATGGGGCTGCGTGGGAACTAGTGGGGAACTGACGTGGGCCTTACCTAGGCTGTTTACACACACATGTGCACCAATTTCATTGTAAGCAACGCCAGAGCCCATGTGGGGTCCAACTTTTATCCCATTCCCCCGTATTGACACTAAGCCCAATGACCCTCATTCAAATATTAGTTTTTCCTATCACTTTCCCACCCTTGATTTTGATCAATCAGTATCTAAGCCATTTGGAATAAATTTGTCAATTGAGAAGATTTCGCCAATTACGCAGGCCAATAAGGAAGCTAGTGACTTTTTTTTTTTTTTTTTATGTCGGTTGATGGCCCCTTGAGACAATGTCATAGGCGGCAGAGGAGGATATGGATGAAAGAAATAACGATATATCCTAACAACTAACAAGCACAACCTATTTGATTATTTGGCCTAGGTTAGATTGGAATGACAAAACATAGGTTTAGTTCATGTAGTTGAACCAGTAGTTGGGATAAGTCATTCATGACGATCTCAATTGAGAAGATAAACTAAAAGCTAAACGCATATTGGTACACCATTCCGGGTTGACTTATGGATAGGAATTTGGGGAGCAAAGCATCATCATCAAATGGTTGCAAGTTGTACTAATTATAAAGAAATGTTGATTAGTGATAGGTATTGGTACCCAGTTGTCTAATTTGCGTGGAACGTAAAAATTCATGGGAAAGGGCCTTTCTTCCAGGGGTATTAAAGGGATGGAGAGCGAATTAATGGCCAAGGGCGGAGACCTAGAGGGGTGGTGGGTACTTTGAAAGGTCCCTTAACCATCTCTAAAAAAAAAAAAAACTCTTAGCCCATTCAATAGGAACATAATGCTTAGGATTTCCTGGGAGCTTAATATGTATTAAGAATCCTTAAGGATTTTGTCTCAACAAATTATGAATAAATTCAAACAACTTCATTGTATTTTCCTTTTCTTGTTACACAATAACCCCTGAATTACTCACCATAAAACACAAAGCAATATAAATACTCACCAAATTTTATGATTGCTCCAGCCATATGAATATATAAATCCTTTTCTGTGACATATCTTGCAATATAGCACTAATCAATGAAAAAGAGCCCTGTATATTCAATGTTCCACTGCAGATTTCAAGATTACTAGTAGAAATTTTCTCTTGTCCTCGATTACGTACCTTTCAAATTACTGACATTCTGAATACAAAAAGTCTACTTGGATATACTTTTTGGCATGAATCTTGGACAAATTCATATGTTACCCCTTGAATATCAGTAATCATGACTAAGAAAGATGAATTGGCAAGTATAACAAGAGCATGAGTTCAAGGTGTTACAAGGGTCAGTTCAACCAAACATCTTTTTGTTGTTTCAGGAACAAGGCAGCAGAGACTCTCTATGGATGGAAGAGCTATGAAGTACTAGGCCAAAGGGATTTTGACCTGCTTATTAATGAAAAAGATTCTGTATTTGCTAAAAAAACCTTCCAAAGTCTACATGTTGGTCAGTCATGGTCTGGTCAGTTTCCATTGAAAAAGAGATCCGGTGAGATGTTTATGGCGATGGTAACAAAAAGCCCTTTATATGAGAATGGTGAGTTTGTAGGTGTTATTACAGTCTCAAGTGAAGCAGCTGTACTTAATAAGATAAACTTGCACAAATTAAGAACGCACCAGGACGAGGCCCATGACCAGCCTAGAGAGTGGAGGCTAAACATGAAAAGGATTCGGTGGCACCCACGGCCACAAATTCCATCATCTGTTTACAATCTGGTGCTTGTGTTACACAGACACTGTTGCTTTTCTTTCTTTTTTCTTTTCTTGGTTCTAATCCTTCCAAGCCAAGTACTGATGGGAAATTCAATTTGGCTCAAACAGGTATCAAAAGTGTTCCCTCGGCGATATGGAGATACTGAGAAAGCTGTGACTGATGAAAGTAGGAGACAGATCACGCAGGAGCCTGAACACGAGAAACCAGTTAAGAATATGAAGTACTAGTAAGCTTTAAATAGCTATAGTCAGAGATCTATATACCTTTAATATCCCCGTTGATGCTACTACAGATCTGTGTCTTGGAATTTGCAATTCATTCCAGGAATCAAAGCGAATTTTAAGACCACATGCTAGAAAGAGGACAAAGTGACAGAAGGAAGTTTGTCATAATTTTTTATGACCTTACAAAAGCACTAACGAGCTATAGCAAAGAGAAAACTGCTACTGAAGTTCCTCAATCTTTTAAAATCATGATGTCTGTTGCTTTATTCAATCATTTGTTTATTTCATGTGCGCCATCAACCCATCATGTCAGAATATGAGTTCATATAAGCTGTTATTTGTTTTCACCAATTTCATTTTTGTCTGTTCTATTTAGCCGTGCCTACTCCCGTGCTGTTTGCACAGATTTTCTTTTCTAAGATGAATTTATTTAGGTGTTTTTCATTATACAAGGTAATCAGATGAACGGCCTCTTTCCTCAGTGGTAAGCGGCGTAAGTTCTCACCTGACTGCCCAAGGTTGCCACCTTCCCTCTCACCCAAGGGCAGGGTCCCAGCCTTTTATAGCTGGGTACCAAAAAAAAAGGGTAATCAGCTGGTAGGAACAAAATTTTTAACTATTTTCTTTCTCTATTTTTTTTAACATATTGAAGTGAGAGTCTACAAAATATTATTGCATAAAGAGTAGCATTTTTCTTTAAAAAAGAATTAAAAATTGTGATTCTAATGATCTCTTTTTGCCTCAAGACAAACATATGGAGAAATATCTCAAGTCTCAATACTGTGACCACATTTTTTTATGCACATTTGTTTATCAGTTCTGTTTTAGGGTCACTTTTGTGAAAATCATTAAGACTAAAGGGTTCATTTTGGCTTGAACTCTATAACTTTCTGGTGAAAATATTGGCAAATGGTGGATTTCCAGTTACGTTCAACCAGGAACTTTCCATGTTTAATTCATTCTCTTGGTTTGTTTTGGCTGACTGCAGCCAGCAGAGTCATCATCAAACATGCCACTTGCTGAAAAATGCAGGGTCTACTGGTTAAAGGAGCAGAATATGGAAGGTTCACACAATTCAACCTTGGTACATCTTTCAAGTTCACTAATTTGGTCTTTTGTATAATCTCTTATTTCTTTCATCGTATAAGAAGGCATCCATCAAAATTTCCATTTCAAATAAATTTCTAGGCTTTGAATTCTGTACATGCTGCTATAAACCTGAGTCACTGTATTGAAGAAAATCCACTATCACAACATCAACTAATGGTTGGGCTACAGATTTGTGGTTGCGCTGATCGAGTTGCAGACCAGAGTCAGGAAAATGAATTGTTGAATTTTCCAAACCCCACAAGGGGCTTAAGAACACCACCTATGAATCATCATGATCTTGGCTTCATGAAAGTTGGAGCAGCCTCTGACGAGAACTCTCTTCATGCATCTGGAGTTGGATATTCTAACAGAAAGGGATGTGAGAATCTTCATGCTTTTGGCAAGGAATATTCTGCTATAAATAAACAACTTACCAGTTCTTGTTCAGAATGTAATGGTTGTTGTAAAATGGCCGCATCAGGCCTGGAACAGGAAGGGAAGGAAATGACTCAGATTTATCCAGAGAATCAGAAGGGAAGCTTGACAGCACAAACCTTAGCGCAACAAAACATAGAGATTAAGCAATCTTCAAGATTATTGGATAAGAGCATAGGAAGAAGCCATTTGAAATCAGAAAGAGAAGAAAATGAGTCAAGTTCACAAGTGGATAGTGAGATCCTTTGGGAGGACCTGCTTTTAGGAGAGGAAATTGGACAAGGTATTCATTCCCAGTGTGCTTTTTAAAGGTTGATAATCCATTCAGAATGGAATAGCTTTTGCCATAACTGAAAAGAGGATTAATTGATTCTCAGTTCAACAGATTATATGATGAGTGGGGGTTATATAATGCAAATACGGTCGATTTTATTTTGAAGAATAATAAATATGACAAGATGCTGGAGGGAGGACTAGCTTGCCTTTTGTTTTCTTTTAAGCATGGCTAGTTCACCATGTTTTACTTGGTTATGCCTTGCCTCCAGAATAAGAACATGTTCTTTTTGTTCTCTAAGATTATAAAACACTCCCATTTAATAAACCCCGAGAAACAATCACTCAGTTGTAACTCAAGTCTATATGGAACCAATCAGATCATTTCATTTGAGTACTCCATTGCCAGTTGAAATAATCTTTATTACAACTGACTATCCTGCCTGTCTCTACTTCATGCATTTGATATCTTCAATATAGGCTTTCACACTGATGAATTGAAAATCTTTTTTTATTTTTCATTTTTTTCAGGTTCATTTGCTGTTGTATATCGAGGATCTTGGAATGGATCAGTAGGTTACATTTCAAAACTTCCAGCTTAATGGTTATTCTAGAACTCATAACAGAGGCATTATGGTTCCCTGTCATGTTCATCAGGATGTTGCTATTAAAGTCTATTTAGGCAATGAATATCGTGAGGAGATTTTCATTGATTACAAAAAAGAGGTGCAGATAATCACAATCCTAAGATTGAATGAATCACTACTTCACAGAAATCCATCTGTCTGATTTAGATCTAAGAAATTAAATTTCATTGATATCTATCTCAGATTGCTATAATGAAAAGACTGAGACATCCAAATGTCTTGTTGTTCATGGGAGCAGTGTATTCACCTGACCGACTCGCCATAGTGACAGAGTTCTTACCAAGGTAATTAAGAAAATGGTAGATTTTATACAACTAACTGATCTAAGAACTAGTGATATATAATCATCC